>CAKAOI010039828.1:57401-137052 GCA_916701655.1 Sebastiscus albofasciatus
AACACAGAGTCCCAGACCGGACAACGCCGTGGAAGCAACCTGTCAATCACAAAGTAGCGACGCCCTAAAGCATCCCCTGCTTTATGGTCTGTTTGACTCTAAATGGGACCATAATTTACTAAATGAACATCATGCTGTATTGAAGAAGACTTGAAACCAGCGATTGAGACCATAAACTCATGTTTACAATGTTCACTGAGGTAATAAATCATGTGAGAAGTAGGCTCATTTTCTCATAGACTTCTATACAGTCAGACTTCTTTTTTGCAACCAGAGGAGTCACCCCCTGCTGGCTATTAGAAAGAATGCAAGTTTAAGGCACTTCCGCATTGGCTTCACTTTTCAAACCCAGAGGTTGCCCACTGGGTAAAAAATTTGACTAGTCTGATATAGGAGTTTAGTGTGGGGCAGCTGTTCTGCAGGTGCACTGAATTGACATTAACTGGAGGAGAGTGGCAGGAGAGTGAATAATATATGTCTTATATTTGTAGGTAAAGTGAATTGAAGAAAAGTAGTATGCATAAAAACAAAAACACAAAGACAAAACAAGCAATTTGAAGGGCTCTAGGAAATTGTGATGGCCATTTTTCACTATTTTCTGACATCATAAAATGATAAAATGAATTAAATTCCCCTTCTTGGGATCAATAAATTTGTCTGAATCTGGAGTTAAATAAAAACAATAATAAAAATAAAAACTTATACTTGGAGCCCTAATGTATATCCTGCAAAATGTGTTTTCAGAGAGTTCCATATTTATAAGTGACTGCACATACCCTTTTAATAACATTAGTTGGAAAACTCAAGTTCAAATACTGTCAGTACAAACTCATGATCTGCAGGCTGCTACTCAAGAACTGTCTTCCCATCTACCCACTGATGTTTCGATCACAGCTTTACTTTGTCAAATCTGTCCTCGCCCTGCTCATCTCCGGCGCCAACAAGCACCAGAATAGAACTCATTTTTTGTCACTCTGGCGTCTTTGTGTGGAAGCCAAATCTCCTTTTTGAAATATAAATCTTAAGTAGCTGTTCTAAAAAAACTGGCAGTAAATGAAGAAAGCTTTAAGTTTGTTTTTTGTTTTAACTACCTCTGCTTTCCTTGCAGTTTGTCAAATGGCAGATCCTATAGTTCCTGTCATTTATGTCTGCTGCTAATGGATACAAAAGAGTCTCCGCTTTGAGAAAAAACATCTGCTACTTAAATGTTCATTGCCAAAGAAAACCCCTTCTTGAATTCACTTATACTTCACAGTCATCTCATGTCCTGTCAACTATTTAGCAGTGGGTCAAAACTGGAGGGTGAACAATAAATTAATAATAACTTGAGTCAATCTCAGTTTTCTCTGACAGCAGCTATGGACAATTAAGTAGGGTCCCTGCCCCTTTAGTTGTTCCACATTGGCTATGAATACATATTTCCTCGACTAATCTTCGATTTCTCTCCTCGTTCTGACCTCGAGCAGGAGCTGTGTGGCACAATCATAGCATGACAGCTCTGAGTGCTCGGTTAACCATCTGCTGGCCTCTTTGAAAATCAGTTATACATTCCCAGCTGTTTCCACATCCCATGCTATCTCACAGGGGACGTCAATAATTTCACAAATAAATCTAACAATAATATTGCAATATCATCATCATCTGCAGTATTCCACTCTGCTGTGGCTGAGTCTCCCTGATGGATACTACAGAAATAGGACAGGAAATGACCTTTCCAGACACTTAATGGCCTGGTCATGGAAGCGATCAGGACAAAGGCAATTAGCCAGTTCATAGATCACACTTTCCCAGCTATAGAGGAGGCGACCAAGCTCAGCAGAGGCCATTCAACCAACGTAATGAATAAAGAGTCCTACTTCCATTCGAAGCTGCATATATCCATTAAGAGATCTAATGCATTGCACAAATACAATGGTGGGAGAAAGCTTTCTAGTATCTGAAGCGAGGTTAACAGTGCAGCACTTGCTTCATTCGATTTTTATGTTATATCTACAGCTACTGTACAATTCTTTCTTGGGTTTTGTTCAATTTTGATTAGATTAAGGGAAGTAACTCTCAGCGAGTAGAGAGAACACACAGGAAGGTGAAGAACAAAATGGTGAGGAACTGTGACAAGGTGGAAGCAGAGTGTTTTAAATGAGGCTGTAGTTTGGCAGCTCCATTTGTAAGTTCACCACCAGAACCAACCCGGTCTCACTCCCAACTCCAGAAATACCAGCAATTGGGCAGCCTCGAAGCATCGGATACCGATGCACGGAGGCGCCCATTAGCAACAGTATGTGACGAACCGGGCTTTCAACTAACTCCAATGTAATCTTACCCTGTGGCGTTATTCGACGGTCGGAGCAAGTGACGTAGTATTAATAGGGTGAGAGTTCGCTAAGGGCGAGTGGGAGGGTTGGTGGATTGGTCAAACAAACACAAGACCTTCTAGTCACATGACTCGTTGGTATCGCAAGTCAGGTGAGTCAGTAGTCATTGAAGTTAATGTCAACTACGACCGTTTCCCAACCCTAACTAAGTGGTTGTGTTGCCTTAACCTAACTTCCTGTGAAAACGGAAGTTTATTTTGAAAGGACACTATGCTTGTAACGATGCGTATGTTGACACGCAGTCCCTGACACGTTCAAAAGTAATGCAAGTGCGTTGGTTTCCAATACCGAGGGGCACTGATATTTTCATCACCAATACAGTATATCAGCAGACTATTTGCTTCTGCCTGTGTCCTAGAAATGTGATGAATTTCTCCAACCATAGATATTCTTCTGTAAAAATCTGTCTTGTTTAAATACTTTTTTAATTGCTCATGACTAGTAAGAGTGCACCCTCTTGCAATTGTGCTCGAGAAGTTTCAAAAACTATTTTCCAAAATGTAACTACTTTGTTGTCGGCAAAGAAAAACTTGCAGGGTTGCCACAGAATAACACTTGCCCTGTGCGGAATGCATTACCATTGAAATAGGAGAGTAGGAACATCATTTTAACTGGAGTGATTCAGTGATTTCAGTCTCTCCTTCTCAATCAATTTCAATCTCCCTCTCAATCAATAGAGCACTTGTCTAACAGGAGAAGCAGTTACCAGGCACACTGTATACCCTGTACTCTTTTTCTGAAAAACTCCCATGTCTGATGTTCTTCATGTAATTCATGAATTATACATACTCGACACAAAGATGCATTCTGGTATGTGGCAGCAATGATAATGCTCCATGAGTAATTTATGGGAGGAATAAAAACAATACATTCAATCAGGCAGAATGAGCGGGAGGATATTGGATGGAATGCAGAGCGTGTTTTTTTCAAAAGTTGCAGCATCGCCTTGTCTCCCACTCCAATTTCTCCAAGTTCAAAGTATCCCCGAGCATGTTTATTTATACATATATTTATTTATTTATACAACGTGTTTTTATCTAACGAAATATTTAACTCCGATCCATATTTGTTGGCATTTAGCCTTTCAAAACCAACATTTTCACTGTGGTCACTTGCTCTTCCAATTGCTGCACACAAAGGGAGGCTTGCAGTTATACGAGAAAGTTGATTTAATAAAAAAAAGACTCATTAACTCATTAAATCTGATGAATCACTTAATTCAAATTGAGTGTTTTGTTCGAGGATTTTGAAAAACTCAATAGAAGCTTCAAACATAAAAAAAAGAAAAATGACATTCGGTAGCCTACAGCCCTAATTAAAATACAACGCAAGCTATTTTTTTTTGTTTTTTTTGGAGCGAGCTTTGAGCAACTTGAGTGGAGCGGGGTGAAATCTGAGTTAAGCTTGGAGCGATATTGAGCGGAGCGGCCTGCAGTGGCTTTGAGTCGGGGAACGGAGGAAACAAACAGCTCCGTGAGCGAGGAGTGGAACTTCTCACCGCTCCACTTCGTTCACACGTCCTGATCAGGATCATTCAATAATATCACCAAGGTACAATGTATAATTATTAAATTACAGTACATTACAAATGTTGCCTCGCAATGCCAATTCCATCTGGACCGCTCCTGGTTCCTTTCTACAGTCTTGATGTAAAACAAATTGTGCCACATTGCCCCCTTTTTCCTATCTTCTCCAACTTTTCACTTCTGGCTATGTTTTAAAAATGAATCATTTTAGAAAATGAATGAACAGAAAGAAAAAAGCCATTACCCAGAGAGGGTAAAATCTGTGCTAGCTGGGGATGAAGCACCAAATTTGGGAGTTCTCATTAGAAAACTGGGATGTCTACGACTTTAAACTAGCACAGGAAAGGACATTAGATTACTTCAGGGATGTCAAACAGGTGCAATAGTCAAACTAATGGATCAGGATGAAAAGACTGAATACTGACTTGGACTTTAAGGGATAGACAAAATAATCTACTGACGCACTGGTGATTTGTGGAAGAATTACCGACAGATTAGCAAAGACTTTTCATTATATAGAACCGGCCTTAGTGAGACTCCAACACGGTCAGACCTCTAAATACCTTGAAGCCCTCCGGTAACCACTCAGTCCCAGAGCAGCCGGCAAACAGCCTGTGCTATTTCTGGATGATGGACCACAGCAGAACCCTAATCCTGTCTGTACTACAAGACCCAGTTCCATACCATTGGTCTGAAAACCTCAAAAGACCAAAAGCTGATAACTAATGAATGATAGCTAGATGTCATGATGCCTGATGATAACTAATGAATGATAGCTAGATGTCATGATGCCGCTTCATCTCTATAATGTGGATGGTAAAAGATCTGGAAAGTAGGGTTTATCATGTATGCATGATATGCTGTAAACTCGTGGAGATGTTCAAATGTGAAGTGAAAGCCGCTCCGTTTTTATTCCCTTGCGGGGAGAGCCTCTAGACAAATGTAAATGGCATCTGATGATTAAAAAACTGCTGACACAACTACTAACACTTTTGATTCATTTTAGACTGACACGCAATCCAATACGTATTAAGTAGAAAAGACAAAAAATTCAGAGATTTCCATGTGATATACTGCTGACATATGTTCCTAAGGGCTTCAGTGGGGAAGAGGACGCCCTCTAAAACTTTAACAAGATGTTCATTCTTGGCTGCGTTATTCTGGACCAGCTCCAGAGGAGTTATGATTGTCCATGCAAATGGATATGAAACTGAATTATGGAATTTTTACTGCTCCAGTACCTTTTGTGTGGTTTTATGACCACTATAAACTATGGTCTCTGTTCGCGATTGTACTGTAAGGTGAGCGGTAGGAGGCAGCAAACTGCTATGGCTCACCGAAATGGGAGGGGGAAATACAGCTGGTATTTGACCTGGATCAAATAGCCTGAACCAATGGGGGCGAGCTCATGGGGCCATTTTTATTTCACACTTTCCACATTAAAATATTATGTGATAATATATATCAGGTAGAAAATTGGAAAAGGGGCCCTTTAAAAATGGTGTGTAACTTTATAGAAATGCTTTTATCCCTTCATACTGTTGTACATTTTCAATGTAAATGGTCAATCCTGATCTTGGAAACATCAGTTAACAAAACAACTACACTTAGCTTTAGATCACATCGCATGATCTTCATCAGCAGATGACAGTTTGCCAGTTGTCATGGAATTGTAGAGGATTTTTTAAATGGACAAATGATGATAGAAAATACGAATTTTAACATTTACAAATTAATGACAGCTGGAAAACCCCATCTGCTAATGAAGACAATATGATCACAAGGTCCACACAACATCTACTACGCTTTTATTTAACGAGGGCTCCAATGTAAAATCAATATATTTAACAGCAACAAAAATCTAAATTAGGAGATGACGTGCAGGGTTTTCATGACTGAGCCGACTGCCTCAGATTTCTTCCATCAGATCTGGATTGACATCCAGCCAACTCCGAACGCTGCCCAGTGCAGCGTACCTTAACCAGCAACCAACCACACATTCTTGAAATGAGTACTTCAAATATCTCAGCTCATTAATCATTGGCGGTTAAGTAACAGAACAGTAACTAACAATATTTGTGTTCCTCAGATGATCTTGAGGGCACTTTACCCTGGTGAAGTGCCCTCCAGAGCTCTAAGCCCCGTTTAGAAATCATTCATAAGCCAATCACTGTTTTGGAGCCAGCTATCCGGGCAGTTGCTTATGTTTCTCTCTGCATGTTAATCCTCATAGCTTCTCTACTACATAAAACTGGAGGACATGACGAGAGACTTCAGCAGCAGGCAATATGTACAAAGACAATTAAACACAACCCCAACCAACTAGTCTACCACGGGAATATCTCCCGTCCCCACAGTGCTCAGTTTACCTTCAACCTGCTCCTGGGGATGAAGTTCTCCCCAGGATCCATATTAATGTGAATTTGTGTGGCATGTCACTCATACAGAGGAACCCACTTCACCAGACAATACTAAACGCGCTCCCACCTTGTTCTCACCCAACGAATCTCTTATTCCTAAAAATTAATTTGCAGTTAGAAAGCCATTTCCTCCTGAGTGCTGCTGAAGAGGTGTCTTCTTTTCGCCTGTTCTCCTGGTGGTGGTGCTGGCTAATGAGGGTCTGGTCGGGAGGCTGACGCTGACAGCTCAGCTCTTCAAAGGCCTTTGTCAAAACATTGCTCCGGGGGAGATTTGAGCAGCTAGCTGCCCACAGGAACACTTCTATCGTTTCCTCACTACTCAGTTTACCTGCAGGCTACATGTCCAACCACTGTATGTGACAAGCCACATTCAGATTGACACTTGCCAATAACACAGGAATGAATTTACATGCATATCAAATGTATTAATATCCATGATCAGAGGGAGCAGTACTAATCTAAATCACATCTACAGTTCACAAGGACTGGAGATATTCTATATTCTTTGTGATGTCAACAATCACCATGAAACCATGACCAACCATAACTCGCATAGCCCGACTGATACTGGATTCTTTGTTAGTGTTATTTGAGTTTTTAATCTTCCAAATACTGACACCAGTATTGGCATATCTGCATAAAGCTAATATCGGCAGTAGGAGTGGGACAAAATATAGATACAGGAATATATTGTATTACTTCCTCTTGCAATAAGTTATTGATTCACTGCTGCCAAATATCAATATTTTAACATGCAGGCGCTCTAAACAGCTGTGTTGGGACGGCTGAAAAGAAACTAGTAAGCTACACTAGCAACCTTTAGTAGGGCTGCACAAGTAATCTAAATTTGATCAAAATTGCAATATGGTCTGCTGCAATTTTCAAAATCACACAATGTGTAATATTTGTTAAAGGCAAAATGTGTGTCAAAATACCATTTTTAAATGTAATATTGTCATGCTGAAGAGATGTCCCGGCTTACACTCTCCAGACTTCAGAAAGCATCTTTGTTTGGTACAGATACCCACAAAAATCACATCATAATCCTCTTAATGTGGTTTCAATGAAAACGAGAATAATGATGAAAAAATGATTATTCCCTCTAATATCGCAACTGCAATATCAGTCAAAATTATTGCAATTACATATTTTTTTTCAAAATCTTTCGTCTTTAGCACGGAGATCAAGTGGCTGCTCCAAGCCCAGAACATTGGGGGAGTCGTGCAGAGTCCGACTGGGATTTGTGGACGACTATACGGATATGGAATATCAACAGCCATATCCTTTAACATGCACAGTAAAATAAATGTTTGAATGTTTTGAATGACACAATCTTAAAATACTCCTAGCGTAAACTGGGATGGATGATTTGGTGGGATTGTAAAGCTTGAACTTTTCAGCACTCTCATAATCCATTTAATACTTGGCTAAAACAAACAATGGCGGTGAAAGTCACACAATTAGGATGAGGGATAAATCCTAGCTGAGAATATACATGCCTGCCCAAGGACTCGTCACGACATCATCTGCCATTAGACGTCTGGACAGATGCCAAAACTCAAATCTTGGACCACGACACCCTGACCAAGCTCTGAATAAGGAAACAAGGGGTAAGTTGAGTAAACAAGACGAATCCCTTCCATTAACAGAAGGGCTGCGCACTGCGGAAACTCCTGCCATCCCACCATTAATTATCTGGTCTTATGGGAAGATTAGGGGGAGAAACTAAGCCAACAGCCAGACTCCACTGAGTGGGCCTCCCCTGTTTAATTACCAAAACAGCACAAACACATGAAGCCCCATAGATCACGCGAAGGGATAGCTCCGGAGGCTATGATCTGGCTGAGCCTGTCTCCACTCATCTGTTCTTTATTTTCTCCCTCCACACATCAATCCATCCGTCTATCACTCATCACAGCAGACAGACTGGGGAATGCAGTCGCTCTGTTTTCAATGGCTAATGTGATGAGAGCGGAAACAGTAAAGAAAGGGTGTGACAACAACAAGATGGTGATGCCAGGCTTCTCATCTACTACATAAAAAAAACCTGGAACACCTGAATTTGCTCAGCGGTGTTGAGCACGGACTGTGCCAAACCTCTCAGCGGCTGTCTAGTTCTTAGTCCTCGTTCTCAGAACAGCTTTAGTTACAGCCGGAGAACTAAAGCTCCTAAAATGCGTGCTTAGATCAAGAAGCATAACTTATTCATTATTATTTCACTTCTACCTTGTACTTTTTTAATCCTGTCCTTTGACTTCTATCTCAACAGTAAACCACTCTGTAAGCTTTTAATGAGCAAAATATAAATAAAAGATTAGCTGACACTGTAAGTCGATTATTAATTGATAGAAAAAAGATTCCTGATCTTTTTTGAAAATCGATTAATCATTTAAGTAAAACGCCAAACATTTTCGGATTCCGGCTTCTCAAATGTGAGAATTTTCTTAGTCGTGTTTGACAGTGAACTGAATATATATTTGGGTTTTGAACAGTTGGTCAGACGAAACAACAATCTGAAGACGTCACCTTCACCTTCAGGAAATTGTAATGGGCATCTTTTACCGTTTGTTAACATTGCATTAGTCGGACTCACCGGATGTAGACCGAGTGTATATAAGCCTGTCATTGGCTGCATCCTGTATTTCAGCCGGCATTCCCCTCCCCTTCCGCTATCTGCGCTGTTTTGCAAGGTCACCGCCGCTGCATCCTGTGCTTAGCGCCATCCAAGACGACTGTGATTGCTTTAAAGAAATAAAATAGGGATGCACCAATATCGGATATCGTTTCGATACTAACACGAATAACTGGATCGGTTATCGTGACAATGGGGCCAATATATTAAATTCCACTCTATGTTTATATACTATATACATTATAGACTGATATTTTAATTCCTGTTTAAGTTTTGACCAATTTGTTGTTGCATTTAAATTTTGAATTGGAACTGTAATTCCTGTTAATTTTGCATTTTTTTTTTGCCAAGTTACTGATGTACGATTTATTACTTTAATAATAAATAACAATTCAATACATTTATATCTATGTATTCATTTGGTACATTTTGTGTTACAAAGTTAAGAGAGCAATATTTAAGTCAAGCCTGATGTTGCCTTACACATAAAACAATGATCCCAGCAAACACCTGATTGATTAAAGACTGGTATCGGCTTGATACCCAAAGCTCAGGTATCGCTAGCAGTATTGGGACGAAAAAAGTTGAAACAGTGTATCCCTAAACTACAAACAAGCCAGAGTGGTTTTTCCCCTATATAGATAGATAACATTGTATGTATGTATTGTATAAACCAAATGATTTAGTGAGAAAACAAATGGCAGATTAATCCATACAGAAAATAATCTTTAGTTGCAATCCTACATCTAAAAGACAATTATTACTTCCTTGCTATGAATTGTAATCTCTGAAAGCACATGTAAATATATATTTGACAGAAGCAGAGGAGGCTGATGGGGAGTTCTCTCAATTCCAACAGCACACATTTCCATACAGACAGCAAACACAAATAAAGCATCCAAGTGTGCATACATGCACGCACACACACACACACACACACATTCTATCACAACCAGCTCTCACAGTCGTTGGTGCCGACAGCTTCATTCCAACAGCGATTTGAAAATGGGATTGTCTGAACTGGCGAGTAGAGATGAGTGCTGCTGTGTCTCATATTTTTTTTTCCCGTTTTTGTGCAAGAGAGTGTGACTAGCATGATGCTCTGTCTGCAACAGGGGAACAAAACAATGTCCGATTCTCAAAAAGAAGTCAAACTCCACTTTAACACATCACGTTAACACAATCATTGACAATCATCTAGCTTTCTACCCTTTTCAACCTCTCTGAAAGTCTTTGAGCTGACATTACTACACCTGGTTAACTAGAAATCACCAACACATCAAGCTCTAGCTACATTAACCTGTTGCATCACTGTAGCATGTTTGCTAGCTAGCTAACTCACTGGCAACAAAACACTGCTTGTGACGCGGTTTGAACTCGGCTGTCATGTCATGTTTGAAAACGTGTCATAGCCAACACGTTAAAGTCCTAATTACAGACACAGTCTGTGCAACACGGCATCGTCTCCCTGATGAGATGTAAGAAAGCAGATTGGTCTAAAATGAAGTAATTGGACAATGTCAAGTTTTTGCAGAGCAGAAGAACGGTCATTATATTACATTTTGGAATAGTCCACTCAAGGTTAGGGGGAAATGAGAGAGTAGCAAATCAAAGATCCAAATTATTGACCGGCTCTCCTCCGTGATATTCAGCCGCTCCACTGACCCTGAATCAAACATGCAGTATGTGGCTGCTCCAGTTAAAGTGGGTTTCTGTTTCAAATCAAAGCTTATAAAAATCCATTAGTCATTCCCCCTCCTCAGTCGTTTTCTATTCAGGCTCATTGTCATGGCCAATCTTTTATCTCAGGGGAAAATAATATTAAACTATAATAAGCAGATTTTCAGTGATATTCTCTTTTAAGTTGACTCTACTCTGGTGAGGAGGAATTATTCAAATAAATACATATCCATTCACTAAGATAACAAAATTATGAAAGCAAAAAAAAAACGTAGTCGCAATCTGCTAAACAACATGTGGACGTTATGGATATGACTATGGTTTGAACGCATTTAAATTGATTTTATATGTAAATCTTTTTTGGATGGAGTGAGTTTAGAGACACATGCCACTTTGACGACCTTTATATCATCTGTTTCACTCTATCCAGGAGCTGTTTAGAGTCAATATAATCACCCCTGACACCTGCCAGCGACACCTGTTTGTGACTGATTCAAGTTAATGTGATGATTTCGACACATCAACACCTTTAGAAAACATTAAAATGCTCCAGTGGCCTTCGGGAGGAGAATTTATCATTCTGCTGTTGGCCAATTTTCCCTGCTCAGGCAGTTCGGGCCTATCTGAACACATGCTGTTGATTTACTGGCAAGATGACATATTGGTCATCTCACTCTAAATGCTCTTCAATAGTGACACAGTGATACTGTATATTGCATAAACCTATTAAATAATCCACGGTAACTTCCTTCCACCTCTGCATAGACTCAAATGAAGCAAATATGTCGATTCTGGCATTAAAAAATACATTTCAAAATCGTAAAAATAAAAAAAAAATACATAAGTGAATCAATTTTTTCTCCCACCCCTAGTATTTATAACTCATGAATTTGACAAAAAAAATCATCTTAACTTGGAGTTGTTACTTGAAAAGACTTCTATAAGTGAACCAATCCAGATCAATCCAAGGAAAAGTTTTATTTGAGGCATTTGAAGTGCCCAAGAGAAACAAACAATTCTACTACAGTCTGGGGTATCCCTCCCCTTTGGATGCCTCAGAACAGTTAACCTGATATCCAGGAAGATCTATTGGGCCCATGAGAATGTTGTGGGACCCCTGGTTTGCCTCTTGGTGGTGCTGAGCTGAGCTTCTCTGCGTTACCCTGGAGGCTGGTCCAATTTTCACCCAGCACAGCTTCGGTCCAGGGACCACACTAACAAGCTAGAGCTCGACGCTCGTCAGGAAGGGAAGCATTTGGACACTCACTAGAGGCCTGAAAAAATGCAGGTTGTCAGTGCCGCCCTAAACCTGGACACAATAATTAATCTTCATATCGATCTACCTCCCTGACTTCTGTTGGGACAAGCACAGGAAGCGTGACGGAGAACCTGCAGTAGGTACCAGCACTATATGAGAGGAAGACAGGGAGAAGATTCTCCTCGGCTTTTCCTCCCACCCGGTCTCACAAACACACACACGCTTTATCATCGACCTCCCTGTGACTCAGGAGAGATTTTATTTGTCTACAAGGGAGAAAACAAACCAAACAGGAAGAAAATAGATATGTATAGAATAAGTGGTTTAAAGGCAAGAGTTCCACGTAAACCAAACCGGATGAACTGAAAGAAAATGTTTATAAGGACGCAAGGTCGAGACTGTGAAAAAGGACAATTTCAATCAAAGAAAATAAAAATGTATTTCAATCCATTTCACCAAAGAGCTATAACATTTGACAAGACCTTGTTTGGGACAGATCCACTCTTTATCTCTGTATTTCTCTCAGTCTTCCCCGAGGCAAAAAAGAAGAGTTCAGATGCTCCTCCGACTCCGTCTGCCTCCTGCACCAGTTTCTCGTTACCACCAAGCGCCCCCCTCTCTGACAAACTGCCCACCAGTCTTTGAAATATGACCCATAAAGCCCAGTGCCACTATAAACCCGGAGCCATGGCTGATTTGTGAATCCAATTACCTCCCTGTCTGTAATGGCTGTGTTCAGTGCCATGATGTGAAGTCGGCTGTTGTCAGCATATGTCCTTAAGCCCACAGCGCCCACAAGGAACGACATTCAGCATCTCGGACAGATCATCTAAATAACCATCTTGATGTATAGCAGTGCAGGGAGGTGGATGGTGCTGCGGTGATGCCAAAAACAAAAGTTTAGTTTGCTGGCACAAACACCGAGAGCGAGGTCAAAGAGCAGTTAAAGATGTATAGACCTGTACTGATTGCTGGCAGAGAGTGCTGAGAAATAATGCAGGGCAAGGAGCTGAGGGCACGGATATCCAGCCACTGATCTCAGGGACATTTGGTTTTTAGATGCTGCAACATAACTCCTTCGACAACACATTTCTAGTAAACTGAACTGTCCAGATTAAAAGCCAGTTATTTTAGTCTCAGCAGTCTGAAATAGAGCTTGATTGATAATTGGACTAATCTGATATATAATATGCCAAAGATATGTTTGAGTTAATTTCGAAGAAGTGTCACCATGGCATAGTTTGTCCCTCAGAAAGCACTGGCAAGTTTTCCAATTTTGAAATGTCCTGCTGAAATGCCAAATCTGTATTTAGGATGTTTTCTTTCCACTAGTCTGAAAGAAGACATGTTATGGAAGCAAAACAGCCCAAAATCTAAAAATTGACAAGTTCATGAAAAACAATGTTGTTGCCTCGGGTGACTCCCCTAAAATATCAATATCAGTAACGCCTCAAAAATCATGTATCTTTTGGTCTATATTCCTAGATGAATTTGGGGGATTTTTTGGGGCTTTATTGGATAGTTTATAGCAGATAGCTGACAGGAAATAAGAGGAGAAAGATAGAGAGAAGTGCAACAAAGCCCCTTGGCCACCACAGGATAAACCAGTCAGCACTTTTAGTATTACTACGATTAAACTGCAATAAAGATCCTTCTGTGTTGTTCTCAAAACATGTGTGGTTAGCATGCCTAACGGGTTGTTCAGACATGTATGCATACTCAAAAACTGGGACAGCAATAGGCTGCTATTCAATGTGAGTGGGACCGCACGCTATGGAGATTTAAAAAAAGGTGCCCAGCGGCTCTACAGTGAGAGTCGATCGCACTCGTTTTGACTCCCCCGGAAAAGGAAGCACAGAGTTGTTTACTGCTCCGCCCCGCAAGAGGAGAGAAGATCACTTCCAGCACAGATACAGAACCGCAATGCCAATCAGTCTTGCCAGCTCAGACGTCACTGTTGTGTTAAAACAGTTTCGACAATGCATACCGAAAGGTAAAAGCTAGGGCTGTCAATTGATTAAAATATTTAATCGCGATTAATCGCATGATTGTCCATGATTAATTGCAATTAATTGCAAATTAGTTGCACAATTTTTTATCTGTTTAAATGTATCTTAAAGGGAGATTTATAAATACTCTCTTTGTAATACTCTTATCAACATGGGAGTAGGCACATATGCTTGCTTTATGCAATTGTATTTATATATTTAATACTGGAAATCAATTAACAAGACAAAACAATAACAAATATTGTCCAGAAACCCTCACAGGTACTGCATTTAGCATAACAAATAGGCTCAAATCATAACATGGCAAAACTCGAGCCCAACAGGCAACAACAGCTGTCAGTGTGTCAGTGTGCTGACTTGACTATGACTTGCCCCAAAACTGCATGTGATTATCATAAAGTGGGCATGTCTGTAAAGGGGAGACTCGTGGGTACCCATAGAACCTATTTTCATTCACATATCTTGAGGTCAGAGGTCAAGGGACCCCTTTGAAAATGGCCATGACAGTTTTTTCTCGTCAAAATGTAGAGCATGAATGTTCTTTAGCCTCTTTCGCAACAAGGTAGTATGACATGGTTGGTACCAATGGATTCCTTAGGTTTTCTAGTTTCATATGATACCAGTATCTTTACTCTAGTTTTAAAACTAAGTCCGCTACAACTAAATCATGTGCAGGTAAAAAAAAGGTTTAAAAAAATTGTGCAATGTCCTCCGGTGTACTGAAAGTCTAGTGTCTGGGTTTTGAACATAAAATTGCTGTCCTCAATTCAACTCGCCCCGATCATGACACAGAGCTCTCAAGTTGACACAAATGCTGACCTCAACTGGCATTCCAATGGTCCAAAATAGACAGAGCTATAATTTAAAAGAACCAAACTGAAAACTACACCCCATTCATTGGTGAAAATGTTACACTGGTGTTGTATCATCCTCCCACAAATGCTGACCTTCCATTCGTCAGAAAGAGGCAGAAAAACCAAACTAATATTGGCAAGTAACATTTGCTGAGCGCTAAAAAAAAAAAAAAAAAGAGCCTTGCATTTATCCAGCAGCGGGGGTCTGACTTTAGCCAGGCTCAGTGCGGTAAACATGCAAGTACAGGGCTTCCTTTGAGCTCAAACACCAAACCTTTCAGAGCACTTCCAATGACATTTCAGATAGGGGGGGTTTTTCTCTCTCCGGCGCTATGAAAGCTTCTGCACAGTGGGGATCTGTGAGTGTGAGTTTGTTCATGTAAAATGGAAAGAAACACCCCAAACAAAATTCACCACAAAAAATGTGTCTTGCTAATGGAAAATTCCTGGGTTACCCCCCAACTATTCTCATTTCCTTTCCTCATAGGACCAAGTTATCACATAAACATGGTTCAGATTATGAACTTATTAGTCTTATAGACATATTCTACCAACGTACACATGAAAGCACCTTCTTTCAGTCTTTGATGGAGAGGCAAAATGCCCCCATAAGACAGGAAGCATACAGAGAACCTCTGCTACTCCATTAATAATGCATTCTTGGTTGCATTCTGTCCATCCATTCTTGTTTTCATGCTCCTTTCCCCGCCCCTCAAGCCATTCCTTCTTCCCAAAGTAAGAGCCATATAAATGGGCTCTCAGTCTCTATTACAGTAGAGTGATGGCTGCTTTCCAGACAGGCAATCTCTATGGACACCCCTGTTCTCTGGTCCAAACCGCTGAACCACGGTCTCAGCTTTCTCCATGCTGTCTATGGGGGAAATGTTCAACATATCAATGTGTGGAGGAACAGATTTCGACAGAGAGGGTCACCTCCTACACAGCCATATATTCAGAGCGGCAAAAGTGTAATAAATGTCACAGGATTTCCTGCAATAAATTTGGGTTCCTCACAAATAAATCCACAGTAAAGCTGATGATATTTAAAGAAGAAAACCTCATAACAAAATGCAACTCCTACATAAAAGTTAGATTTAGTGGATCAATTTATCATGCAGTGCTAAGGCAGGACATTTATTGTAATACAATCTCTGAAGCAGCAGTGAACACAGGTAACTTCAGAGATGTACAGCGGTAGCGTCCCACATCCCTCTGGTGATCTATCACGCCACATGCTGTGCTACTTTCAGTTGCTTCTCTTGGCACTGCCGGTGAGGGAAAAAAAAAAAAAAAATGTCACTGTAAAAACAAAAACTCAGGTTCATTCTCTCTCTCGGGAATGTCACATTGCCAGGTAGGTGCAATATTTCCATGACTGTTTCACCCAGAGAGTTGTCCTTTTCTATCCCTCTGCACACTGAAGTGGGGCAGTCAAAAAGATGCAGCTGTGTGTATGTCTGCACATTAAAGTGACAGCTCTGGATTCCCTCATTACTAAAACACGAGTCCTGCAGGTTAGCCGGGTTGTTGCTCCTTCACTTTTGAGTTGCAAAGGTTTGACAGTCAGTCCAATATGACCGTCAAGACTGACACCCACGTCACAGGATAGCTATAAGAACTCAGTCAAAAGTGTCTGGACTTGATGGTTGGTTTAAAAGATGTTTTGTCACATATACAGTGCTGTTCTACTTTTATAATAAAACTTCTTGGATGAGTGGCAGACCATGTTCAAGACCAAACAAGTCACTTTGAGTTAGAATGACAAGATGAGTCAGACATTTAAGTGGTGACATAAATCGGTCACGTCAAAGGAAGCATACACCTACTAATTCATGAGTAAAAAAGCCCAGTGAACCCAAGATGATCTACCTTAAAGCTGCAAATTATTAGCCAAATAATTAATAAGTTGATGAGAGTAAATTAATCAGCAACTACTTTGATAATCGCTAGTCATTTTTCAAGCAAAAACACCCAACATTTGATCCTTTTAGGTTCTCAAATGTAAGAATTTGCTGCTTTCTTAGCCTTACATTATAGTGAAACTGTGATGGACATTTTTTTACTGATTTCTGACGTTTTATTGACTAAACGATTAATCGTGAAAAGGAAGTGCCAGGCTAGTCAATAATGAAAATAATCGTTAGTAGCAGCCCTAATCTACTTAACACTTGCCACACACTACTTAAACTGAGACATCATTAAGATAATCAATATCATATTAATGATAAAACACACAAGATGTTTGTCACCCAAAGTACTAATCAAGAAAGCAATTATTTGCCCACAGCTCAGTTCACCAGGTTTAAAAGTAATTAAAGAATAAAGTTCACACAGTTCAGATTGAGTCCAAGCTAAAGAGACAACAAAAGAGTCAAAAGAGTTTGAACAGCCTTGTAATTAAAGGGTATGAACTGATTCAGCACAAGGGGAAACTGATGATTACAATTGGATGTAAAAGTGTGTGTGTTAGGCTTGCCACAGCGGTCGGTGTCACCGGTGTTCGGGCATACACCGATTACATTACTTGCCCGATATTGATGTCTTTTCTTGTTAAATATCCAGTGTAATCCGCAACACTGGTGATGTCACGAGTTTATTACCCGGTGGGAAAATGTCCCGGCTGCTTTAACATATCTTTGTTAAACATGGCATATAGTCAGCGCCAAATGTAGAATACATGCCTCCAATTTATGTTTTACCCTTCTCCAACACATGTGGGACTACAGATTACACAGAACGTAGAGACCAATGTGGAAGACTGAAGTTTTCATTATATGTTTTTGAGAGTAGATCTGAAAAATGTGGAAAAGTTGTACAGCAACTCCCTGGTGAACGGCATAATCCAGCTCCTTCAAACCGCTTCTCTATTCTGCTCTGCTCAAAAGGAACTGTCAGCAGGGTTTAACACGGCAGCCACGATCCCGTCTCACGCACACTGCTCATACGGCAAATGCAGAATAAGGCTGATGGTTCACTTCATCTCTCATGTAGCTCCTGAACATGCTGTTGCAGAGTCCTTAGCTCCAATTTCAAGGTTCCCTGCGTGGTTGCTTATCATGAAAGTGATTAGAAATGAAGAGCTCTGTCAGTGATGTGGATGGAGCCCCAGAGTTGGTTGCCTTCAGACTGCCAAGCTCTCTTAGCTACTCAATACCAGATGGCAGGTTGAACGGCTGCCGCTACTGCCAGCATCGCTGATCCTCACAGGTATCTTCAACACAAGCTAATATTCTTTTCTTCAAACAGAACAACATTTTAGCCTCATTTTAGCTCTGCTGTTGTTATTCAAAAGCTGAACAATTACGCCAAGTCGAATGGGGTTTTCTGGAGGGCACAAACAAGTGAGCATTAGACACAGGAATAAACAACAATCATTACCCTACATTAGGCTGCCACGGAGATTTAGGATGACTGGTGAGGCAATGAAACAATCATTATTACACAAACAGTCTTAAACATCAGCCCAACAGATGGTGTGCTGGAGAGATAGCACCACGTGAAATGGGGATAACTTGACAAAAAGCAGCCAAGCATCTTGTAAAAAGTGTGTGAAGAAGCATCCACACCATCTTCCCATTGGGAGCTTTGTAATGAATGGATGTTGTTTCGTGATGGAGAGTTGAGGGTAAAAACGGATTTTTTCCAACAGTGTTGTCCACGAGTATGGATCACTTAAGACTTTCTCCTTTTTCCTTAACATGGATTGTAACATACCACACAAACCTTAACAGTCTCTAAGGCAACGTTTTCTTCTGAAAATAGACAAGAGCTGTGGTGAAAGGAGACAAACAAAGAGGTTCCTTTGACAACAAGCACCAGCACATCACATTACTCATTACCAAACAGAGATGGGTTGTAGTTGTATTACAAACAATCAACTGTCAATCCACACAGAGCTGACTTTTGTATACCACTAGTGGCCACAAGTTGCAGTATAAAACCAAGAAATGTATTGCCTAGCAGCAGCAGCACAAAAAGACACAGTAAAACCATCAAAATATAACTACAGAAACAAGACTATAACAAGACCATAACTTCCTCTCTGCCCTTCAATATGTGCAACACTTTTATCCATCATCATCAATGATGGTAAACAGAAACACTCAGGACAGGACACAGTGGGGCTTATCAAAGCTTCATAAGCCAAACAATATAACTAGATTTAGTGGGAGCAGGACTCAAGAACATTCAGAACTATCTGTAGTGACAGCTATGAAACTGTATTAGGGACATCCGGGGACATCCTTCCGTGGGAAAGCATTGACATCCATTTAGTGCACTTTGACATGAGCGCACAAAAGGTCTAAATGTGGCAAGTCGTCTTTTCAGTAGTGATGTAGAGACACTGCCATAAAAGGACTCAGCTGGACACTAATGTCATGAAGGTTTCACAAGCACAGCGTCATTAAACTGAATGACACTTTCTATTGGACTGTACTGGACAAATTATGAAATATTAGTAGATTAACTGATCATCCTGTTGTAGGGCAACATATCATATGATATATATTTCGTGCATTCTCCTACGAATGTCCAGCAACACGCGTCAATTGCCACTTGTTACATGCATACAGTCTTTTCAAAATAAACTTCTGTCTTCTTGGTTAGGTTTAGGCAACAAAACTACTTGGATTGGTTTAGGAAAAGATCATGGTTTGAGTTAAAATAACTCAGCGTAACTTATGTTGACTTATGGTTTCACCACGGGACACGACCAGCTGTCTCCTGGGACGTAGTCTGGTGGTTTTTTTATACTTCCTGGTTCACAATTACATGGATTAAATACGTATTGATTTCATAGGATAAATATGAATTAGAGAGTATTTCCATAGGTATAGCTACGAACGGTGTAGGACAACAGCCTGTGTAGGGTAATTCTGTGTCACTCTGTATATTAGTATCTACTCAGGGAAAACAATATTTAAAACTATTGGAAGGTCTTCAGAATAACTGACTAAATAAAAGCACAAGTCAGCTAGAAATATGCAAAGTCTCTTCTACAGTTGCAGTCTTAGATTTTTTTGACAGGTATCACTGCAGCGGTGGCCATTTAATGTATGTAAATCTGCCGCACAAAATGTATTCCTTTAACCTAATCTGAATGCACTGAGAAAGTGCTTGAATAACAGAGAAGACAGACTTGCATCCCAGTTCAGTTTATAGAAACACTCATGTTGTTCCAAATTAGTAAACATGTTCGATGAAGGGATTTCCTTGACCAAAGAAATTCTTAGTCGACTAATCGATTTAATATTGAGTTGATTTTAAACTGAGTTTTTGCAAAAAGAATCACACAAAAGCACCACTTAAAATCTTGTGTTTGCCAAAGATGTGCTCATAAGTTTCTTATAAATGTCATTCAGCATGAAAAAAAGCATAAAAATTGACTAATAGACTAGAAATATCTTAGTCGACTAAGACCAATAGTCGAATAATGGACTAAGAGGGGGGAATCCCTGGTTGGATGTAACTATTTCCAAAGGCATAACTTTCCTCGGTTTAACTAACAGACAACAACCAACACACTGCCAAAGCTTTACATGAGGAATTCACACTTTTAAGTTTATGTACAAAACTGGCCACATCAGTAAGCTAAAGAGCTTCCTCCTGTACTGTACCCGTCTGTGAGCTCAGCTTTGAGCAGTCAGGTGAATAATACAGACGGGTCGGGCAGGCTGAGTCAGTGAACAGCTCTGGGACTTTGTAACAAGGCTGATTGAAACAGAAGTAAACTGCGATATATTTCCAGGTGAAGTGCTTGTGATCGCAACACAAAGACGAATAAATTAGCTGGTCGACATTGACATTATTTTTTTCCTGGTTCTGAACATCTTATTCAAATAATCACTGCTGGTGAGCGGACACATATTACTTTCAGCCTTGAGAATTGATGCTCACCTCCAAATTAATAGGCACTACATTATTATGTAAATGTTGTCCAGCAGCAGGTTTACAGTCACAATGCAGCGCTTGTCAAGGCTGCAATTTACGCTTTTAAGTCCTGAGACAAACTGTGAGTTTCCTGTATGGGGCTATATTTTAAACCATCAAAAAAAGCATGACAGTTTCCAGTAATAACGGATTCCCCCACAATTAATTTCCACTTAGTCAGGCTCATTGAAGTAACTAATTTCACAGAATCTCTGGGTCATCTAGGACTCATATTTTCACTTTGTTTTTTTACTTTTGTATTTGTCACCTTTGTTATTTTTTCCTCGACAGCTACAGCTATGAGAATCCCACTTAGCAACCACAATTCGTCACGCAACAGCCAATTAAAATCTGAGAGTTTCCAAAGCTGCCAAATCTCCTGGTATTGTACAGTAGTCTGCTCTGTATTCAGTCTTAATTTGTTCTGCAGCACTCTCATCCAATGCCAAAGAGAGCTGAAATATTTAAGCTCCTTCTCAAGCACTCTCCATGTACAACCTTTAAATCTCTCCTCTCTGACAGATCTAAGCAAAGTGCCCCCCTCCCCTCGCACCATTAAAGGCAATCTAAGGATGCTCTTCCCATTGATCAGAGAGGACTAGTGCAGCGTGGAGGTAAATGGCTGTCACAAGGCCTGATGGACCTTTTCTCTCCCAGTGGTCATAGGGAGGCACTCGGCCCCATTCACTCAATTTGATTCAAAGCGTGTTTGTGCCTCTGGAAGAGGAAGGAAATGGAGGAGAAGGGAACTGATCCGTTCTGTCTGCGCAAGATAAACAACAGCGTAACAGAGAAACAAAATGCTTCCAATCAGAGGAAGACAAGAAACACATTTTCATCCTCTGGTCAGAGGCACAGAGTCATTTTTGTCCTAAACTAGATTAGGGTGACCAGATCCCAACAAACCAAATGTGGGACAAAGAGTTTGTGTGGGACAATGTGGGACAATGTGGGACACGTTATCAATGCTGAGAGGTATCTGTAACTTAAATAATAAACATTTTTATTCTGCCCCTTATCTTGTGACATCTCTATGCTTTGCCCGAATGCATCCATCGATCGGCATGTCTCTTTTTGAGTCGCACGTTTCTTGTGAGACTCACATGAACTGTGTCGCTTCATGTCGTATTCCCTCTTTATGAAATTGAAAAATAACTGGAAAAATTTCACAAAAACCTCTGAGAATCACCTTCCACCAGGTTATTAAATACTTATAAGTGGTTTCACAGTCTTTGTTATAGCTGCCCTTCCTTTTCTTTGTGGTAGTTTCCATCATATTCCGCTTAAATCTGCATATCTTGTGACTTTTGAGGTGACTCGCAATTTTCTCTGTTGAAATGTTAACCTGCACTTGACCCACGTGTGCGCAGTTTGACAGCAAACACAGCCCCCTGCTATCTTGACAGCCATTGGGGGGCATCTGTCCTGCAGTGGTTTGACTTTTGAAAAACTAGAACCAATGAAAATGTGGGACATCGTCTCAATATGTGGGATGTGGGATAAAAATGCTGTGCAGCCCCTCGTAAAGTGGGACACCCGGTCACCCTAAACTACACATTACATTTTGAATTATTAATCATGCACTGTGAAATTACTCTAATTAATGCAACTTGTTTAACCTTTATTGCACAATTAATTAAACCTAAGACACCTACGGAGCCTGCTTCTAAAGGTTAAACAAGTATATAAATAATAGGGGCTGTGTATTGGCAAGAACCTGGTGATACGATACGTATCACGATACAGGGGTTACGATTCAAGATATTGCGATTTCTTTATTTTTTTTAATCAAATTTTTGGATAACTGGGTAAAAAAGTTGACTTTTTTATGTAATCAGAACAGTGGGATCTGCATTTGCATTCATTGCAGTCTCTGTAACATCCAACATCACAGCACTACTTTGAGAGGGCACAGACACCGAGAGGACGCATATCTTTTCATTGAAATTAAGTATTGTCAGAGTTAATCTTTGCATGTAAACTATTAATTAAAAATCCATACAGTGTTTTGGAGAATCAATACAGTATCACAAAACATAATATTGCCATATTTGATTTTTTCAATATTTTCTTACACCCCTAATAAATAATATGTGTAAAGTTGTAACATTTGAGCAAACAAACAAACTGGTTGCAGTATACTCACTACTTTAACAAATTAATACCATGAGACTAATATTTGACAAGTCACTGCTTTTATGAGCTAAAAAGGAAAAGTAGCAATTAGGCTCCATAAACAAGAGGAAAAGCTGTGGGGACATCAGAGGTAAATTTACCATGACTATAAACAGAGGAAGTAGCCAGAATAAAAGCAGAGTAAGCAGGTTAATGTGAGAGTTCAGACTGCATCCTCCTCGCTTGATTAGATCCTGTGAAGCCCAGAGAGAGAGAATGTCCCATTTAAATCCAGCTCTTTACGCGCTATGGTGGGAACAAATGACACAGTTGGACCAAACAACTTACATATATACACAGCAAACAACTAGATATGATAGATAGGCCTGTATCCACTACACCAAGCTACATCTATTATGCTTCCCCAGAATATAATAGAAACCGGATTGAAAAAAAGATGCATTTCAATAGCAGTAATCCGGTGGATGAAATGGATTCTGACAAACTTCCCCCATAAACAGCTGCAGTAGGCGTCTGTCAGTCAACAGAATGGGGTTTATTGTGCTGATAAAAATGCGTACAGGGAAATTATTGTGGATCATTTATCATCATAAAGCAGCAACACATCAAGTGCACACGGAAAAAAAGCGACCGTGTGGCTGCTACAGTACGGTGGAGAGAGAGAGGAGGCAGCAGCAGCACGGTTCTCCTTCTGCGGTCTCTACAGCTGGTATACGCCCGACAATTACGCACCAAACACGGCCAAGAAAAGCCCCATATCTTAGCTGGTAGAACTTGTATGAAACAATGTAGCAATGAGGCATAGAATGCGTCCAATAACTCAGTGATACATGTGATACATTGTAGCCTGCAGCAACACAAGTAGAGCCTATTGGATAGACGGAACCCAAATAAAAGATCTCCGCTGCACGTCTCCAGAAAGATCCAAGTTGGAGCACGTACCTGTGTACTGCAACAGAAACATGGTCCACAGAAGAAGAGCTGCGAGTCCTGTCGGGTCTTTGCTGCAGGACGAAGTGGACGAAGTAAAAATCCTTGAATGGAGACCTCAGTCAGTCCGCTCCGCTCCGCACCGCTCGGCAGACTGGACTGCAATGAGAGCAGCAGCCAGTCGAAGCGGGACCTTTTAGCGACGCGCAGGCGAGCCCGCCCTCACGACGCGCTGCCCGGTTCGCTGACCGAAGCAGAAGTTCGCTTTGGCGCGCAGGCGAACAGCTTAGTCTGTGGTGCGCTTTAAATATGCAGTCACTGACTATCTTCTTCTTCTGCTGATGTGAAAGGAGAGCTGAAACGCTGGTGAACCGTCAAAGAGTGAGGATGTGGTTTTCATAGAGAGAGCTGCAGCTGAGCGAACTCCCTTCGGTGAGCCACTCCAAGCGAACAGAGGAATCACTCAACACGCCTGAGTTGGATGCCAAATAATTTGCCTTTTTCTTTCCCCCTCCTCCCTTTTTGAGTTAAGATTTTTATGACATTTTCTGGAGGTGCAGCCAAGTGATAAATTCTCCCCCCTAAAAAAAAAAAAAGCAAGATAATTTGTCCAAAAACTTTTGACAGCTGTGCTTTTAAGAAGGTGTCATTCTGCAGGCTGCCAGTTGGAGGAGGAGAAGCAAAGACATGATCAGTTCAATAGCAATGGAGGGCTGTGATGATGAGAGGCATCCTGTCATCCCTGAGGCTCAAGATACACTTTAGAATAAAAACTGGAGGAGAGTACTTGTCCAAGTTGTTGGAAGTGATTAAGGTGTTTATTAAAATAGGTGGGAGTCCACTCATTTAGTTGAAGCTGTAGTCTTTTTATAAGAGCTGTTGAGGCGAGAGACAGATTTTGGGAGTTTGGGCTGTTTCGCTTCCATAACATGTCTTTTTTCAGATTAAAATACACATTTAGGGGTTTATTTTACTACTTTGTCTATTTGTGTCTGTAGATTTCTACTAAATTCACCAAATGTTACCATTAGATAATGCCTCAATTGTATATTTAAACACTACATTTGAGAAAACTTGTAATACAAAAAAATAATTGTCATTATGACAATTATTTTTTTGTATTACAAGTTCGTGACCTGGAAGCCATGTTGAGATCAGTTGAGGAAATACCGAGCACCACCCACATTCATTCATATTTGATCAGCGCTGCCTAATTTGACCGTTTGATCAGAGTTTACAAGTGATTGACAGCTGCCTCCGTTGAATGAACAGCCAATAGGAACGCTCTTTCTCTGAAATAACCTGTGATTGGTCAAAGTCTCCCATCAGGGGCGAGATTTTTTTAAAGCCTGAAAACAGAGCTATGAGGAGGAGCAGAAGACTGGTTATCTTTGCGAAACACTTGAAATACAATATGTCGAAAGGATATTATGGAATTTTAGCCCAATGATGCCAAAAATAGTCTGCCTACTGCAGGTTTAATAGGGACATCTGTGTGACAAGACTGTGTGACATCTAATGACCAGTATTTGTTTACCCCACTTGAAAATAGGACCTGCATCCAGCCACATTGGCTCACAGTGTGTCCAATCTGACAAAATACACTGCATCCAACTAAATATTTGTATAATCTTTGGCTCACGCTGTCAACAATAAATATGTTAAAAAATGACCGAGGCTTCTCAGGGTGTGAATACAGTCTTGGTTTGATCAACACAGCCGGAAGATTAATTACACACAGAAAAACAGCAGAGCAAACACTATTATGCTTCCATAATTAAACACAAGCTGTGTACAGTCACGGGAAAAAAATGTGCATGAGAATGATATATCTAATTTATGACTGCCTGTGGTCAGCTGAGAACTCATAAACACCCCTCAGTCTGGATCAGACTGGCTTCAGGAGGAGACACTGACATCACAGTCAGTCCAACTTCTAATGCTAACAGCATGTCAGACAGGTTTACCATTCATTGAAGTTGACATAAGCACTGTGCTCATTTTGGGAATATTTCACATGATACTTTAAGGGTTTTTTCCATGAGGAAATGAAAACTTTTCCCTGAGTAATTGTTCCTTGTATTAGGAGCATGAATAGGTCCGCATTTATAGATTAGTTGTCAGTGTATTAGATACACCTGGCCAAGAGGTCTGACAAAGTGTCAGTTTGTGACGAGTTGGGGTGAGAAAGTGTTGGAAGTTGCTGTCTGGAGCTTTACATGTTCAAACTTTCTATGATTTTCAGCATATCTGGCCTCTCATCCATTGAGCGCCCTTTAATCTGCTGATGAGGACCATGTGATGTAGTCGAGGGCTACACAACAGCGACTAAATGATCCTTGAGGTGAGATTAACCAGGTTTCCATCTAAATGTAGCACAAAATTTAACTAAATTTCCAGAAAATTGACATGAGAAAATGTGAATTAATGTGCATTTTCCATCTACTAGTGTTATGCAATTATTAGGAGTTGAGTGCATTGTGATAAACAGCTCATCGTGCTAATTTTCCAGTTGGGTGCCATTAAACCATTGCAGAAGAAGAGCACAGTAATAATTAAAAGAGCGCCAGTCAAACATCAAACAGTGGGAAACAATGTAGAAAAGATGATGGAAATAGGTCTTTTTCAGTTTGTTTCCTGTATTAATTTCAGTGTTGCTACAGTCTCCTCATCGCTCCACACAGATCTGATGTTTGGCTAGGTGTACTTAATAAATTGGCCACACTGACTGTGTGTGGTTTCAGAGGCAAGAGCTACGTTCAAACATGCACACGCACAGAAAGACATGCATCCATGTACACAAGCTAAAATTGAGGTTGCGTAGTTCAGGTCAAAAGGCCTTGGATGCGTTTAGAGAATATCTTCAGGATCAAATTATTTCCTCCTCTGCCCCGCCAATAAGTCTGTTTCCACTGCCATCATAAAATAATTTCAAAGGTAAATAAAAGTGTGTACCAAAGGCCAAAGTGCCATTCCCTTTTTCCAAAACTCAAAATTGCTCTCAATTTCCCGTCCACTGTGAAGTCAGGAGAACACTATTCTGCAAACATGGTGTTGGACTGATGCAAAGTGCAGTTATGACAGTAACACACTACACTGTGTCTTTCATTCATACCGTCGGTAAACACCTGCAGTGATTCTCTGAACAGCTTTGGCTGATTTAGAGAAATAAACCAGGTTTCTCCTTCTGAAAACAACAGTGTTTGCTCAGTATACTGTTATTTCCTGGAAATAAAAACCTCATGTTTACAGTCAGCCACTGTTGAAGGATGATTAGGATATATATGTAATGATCGTACTTGGATTCAGCTCAAATATGAAAAGTAGACTTAAAAGATTATACCACCTGACTACCTGACAACTTCCCTCTGCAGGAACAATTGAACAAGCATCTAAACAGCCAGAGAGAACGAAAACAACTCTGGAGGAGTATCTTTTTCTCTTCTGACTAAATTATCATTAAATGTAAACTTATTGTTTCAGCTATGGTTGTTGATAACATTTTATATAAATACCACACTTTCAAAAACAAACTGTCCTGAAGACGAAACATAAGTGTCTTGTTATCGGGCCATTAAATAGGCGTTAGATGAGCCATAGATGTGGGTCAGTAGGGCCCTGCTAAACCCAATAGTAGGTTCTATCATTTATTCACATGGTCGATAACCAAAAAGAGGTATAAAAGAAGACGACAGCGACCTCATATTTTCCCTAAAGTGTTTTGTTGCGTTAACCTTAAGAAGTTGTAGTTTTGTTGCGTTAACCTAAATAAATTGTAGTTGTGTTGCCTAAACCTAAAGAAGCTGTAGTTTTATTGCCTAAACCCAAATAAGTTGTAGTTTTGTTGCCTGAACCCAAATAAGTTGTAGTGTTTTTGCCTAAACCAAAATAAGCTGTTTTGTATGTGTTCAAAATGTAATGCTAGAACGTGTTGTTTTGAAGTGTCGCTATCACTTTTGTGCACGTCTACATTGACAACAATGGATTTGAGGGCGCATGTGTACGGCCCCTTAGGCAACCATCCCTATACCCCAAATTGTTATTCAGGCTATGTTACAATGAGGATATTTGGAAAGACTTCAGAAACACGACACAATAATATGGGGACCTGTCTTCTTCTCACATTTGGACTGCATCCTCGCCTTTGAAAAATATGGAATGGACAAGCCTATTATTCATTGCTTCACATGCTCTGTGAAGTGGGTTAGGTAAAAACAAATACTGACAACACATACACACACATCAAGGTCAAATTTAAGAGACACATCAGCAGACACAAACACAGTATTATCAGCCAGTGGTTGCAAATCTATCATCTGCATTTAGGGATGAAAAAAAATGCAAAGCAACCAACTGATAGCTGGCTGTCCACCAGAAGGGACGAGAAATAAACAGATTTTTTTCTAGGCAGAATTCAATTACCCCTGTCAGCCAGTAGTAATGAGTAACAGCCAGTGCATGCTCTCATTCAATTTCAGTGTCCCTGGGGAATGATGTTTGTCTGATGTCTTGATTTTTTTTTAACAATGATGTTCTTTTTTTGCAGCCTGCTTAGTGTAGCAAAACATTCAAATCAAACACTAATTTGACTCCGTGCCTCAGCAGATGAAAGCATTCTTGGTTTGCTTTTATGGTTTCGCATGAGAAACGTGTCTGTTTGGTGACATTACGGCACTCTTTAGTCAAATAAACTGCCTGACTTAAAAGTGAGGTGAAATAAGGAATTCTGGCTGAAAGATTTCAACATCTCAACAAAAAAATAAATTCATGTGAGGAGACTTCGCTGAGGCGAACGTGCTCCATGAATCATGAGCTCATAGCGTCCAGCTCATTTCAGTTTTATATATTAGAGCAGAAATGTATATAACTGTTGACCCAGTTAAATTGAATCTCCTGCTTAATGCATTTGTTTAGTTAACAGGGAAATCTCTCATATGATTAATTATTCAAATTCAATTACTGCATATTAAATTGGAGCTGGGCCTCATCGACAACTATTGTAGTAAAATTTTAACAAAGGCTATGAGAGGCATCTCCTTCTAACCAACTACTCGTTTCAGTCAATATTTCCCTTTTCACTAAACAACATTTATGACTATTTGTCCTGTGAGATGATGGCACTGTTTGTCTCCATCGTGTAAGTCCTGTTTTCACTTGGTACGAGTGCGCCACGCTGTATCAATATGCCCTTTCCAATCAAACAAAAGGGTTCAGGTAGCTGCTCCACAAGGCCTTCAGAGAGGCAGAGAGGGTGATATTTAAAAAGGTTCTGCTCAGCGGAAAGCAGTTTAAAGTGACTGAGATGGTATTTGGTGTCTTACATGTTGAGATCATGAATGTTTGTAGCTCAGGCACGAGTGAAAAATGTCATTAACTCCACTGCCCTATATGTAGGAAGAAAAACCAGCGCAGAAATGTGTCCTGAGAATGGGGACATCTCTGAATTTGGGGTTCTTGCTAGTTATCTTTGACCTCTATCTTCCTTAATCCTTCCCTTTCTAATTACCTATCCCTTCCTCTCCTACTTACCTCACATTCCTGCCCCTTGACTGATGGTTAGCAGATGATCATCTGGACAGGAAAGGTTGAGGTGACTTCCCAGCTTAAGTCACACCTCATTAACTGGGCTTCACGGTGTCCCAGTTCACTTACTGGTGTATTCCTACTTGGATGAGTTTAATGGGTTGCGGAGGAGTGACAAGTAACTGGATCCAACGTGTTCTGAGATGCAGAACCATGTTTGCCGTAGTTTTCTTGTGAGGGGAGGGAGTTACTGTAGGTGCCTTTGTGACGGCAGCATCTGTTCTGGAAACCGGATTAGTCTAAATCCAAAAAGGAGGCCAGACCTATAACAAGAATTTTCCCTCGGCATGAATATTGATGGAAACGAGTCTCAAACGGAGCGCAAAACAACTGTTAACCCCTCTGCACTGGTGAAATGTTGTCAACAGCACTCGCTACCCCGCCATAATTCACAGCCAGAGAATCACTTGACTCAAACGCCACTCGTGCATCGCCGCCGATATAGCCACAAGAAGAGGTGATGACACAATGTGTTTGTTTGTTTTGTTCGACGTTACCACGCTGCATTCAAAATGCTGCAAGTCCTCGGGTACAAGTTTATGAGAGCAAGTGGGCACCGAGCTGTATGTTGGCAGCTGTGTTGTGCAGCAAGCTGGTTGTGATTCCTGGCACCGAATGTGCCATCAGCCTGACGCAGGCATCAAACTCCGCTGCCCCCACAACCCTCCCAAGTCAACATTAACACAAAGACAGTCTTGTAGCCAGACTTCCAGCTCCCACCAAGAGGTCAATGAAAAAGGCTGAAGAATGTGGGATAAAGAGACTTTGGAGAGCCTAAAGTGGAAATATGATTCCCTCTGAGTTTGAAGAACTCTTGCACATGTTCCACGAGAACAGACCATTTATTTTTCCGCCATTCATCTGCTAAATTACATGCTGACCTATACCTGCAGACATAAAAGCAGCTGTAAATCCCAAGAGTAAAAGAGCCTTGCTTGAAAACTAGTAAATGTCAAATAAGTTTTATTTTCTAGCCAAGTATTAGTCATAGCATTGGTCATCTGTCTTCCGATGACTGTAATAGTGAAATATGTAGTCATTTTGAATGCCAGATAAACAGTGACTGTAAATGTGGGTCAAAGAAGATGCCAAAATAGTCACTGTGGAATGGCCTATTGTCTTTAAGACAGCAGAGCAGTCTGCTTCAAACTATTGGCCCCATTTGTAACATAATAGACGTGCAAATCCCTAAAAAAACGGAAAATAGTATTGTATTTTTTTGCAAAAAACATTTTTACAAGTTTCTGATACCGGATGTGACATTTTGTTAAAGCTTTTATCCATAAAAACATGAAAGCAAATGTGACATTGCCATTTTTTATGGATTTATCAATAGCATCCTTTGATGCTACAAAGCAAAATGTTTCCTTTTTGACATTAGAAGGAAAAAAACATTAGTTTACTAGGAATGTCACCATATCAAACCTTGAACCCAGCACCACGTATTTTAGCAAAGCGCTGGCTGAATGCATTATTACATCCCTTCTTGTTGCAGACGGTCGTGCAGTGGGGGTTGGTGTGCACAGAATTTGATTAGTTCATCCAATCCTGTGTGCACTGTGGAGACTAAAGCAAATGATCTATCAGCAAACTTTTCTTTTTGTTCATATAAACCTCACAAAGTTAGGTTTGAAAGTGAACAGAATTTGGCCTGAAGTCAGTGTTTAATTAATGAAGAAAGAGACAGAAAAACTTGACATCTTCATTGTCTGATAAACTGACCTGAAACACCTTTAAACAACATTACTGAACAGGGGGAGAGGAGATTGCTCGATAATTAAACCCACTGAAGCCAAATATACTGTAGAAATGTCTGCAGCGTAAAAGGGTGAAAAGAAAGCGAGAGGATACAACAGAGAGAGCAGACCAGACAAGCGGGAGGGAGGGAGAAAGGCCAAGTATCAGACAGAGCATTCATTATCACCTGACTGACCTGCATATTGCGCTGTGTGAGAGTAATGGGAAAGGACACACTCATCGGCCAAAGCCCAGCAAGAGAGGCGCTTTTCATTCCCCCTCTCTTTCCTCTCTCTTGAGCAATCTGTCAGTTTCTCACTTGGTTCAATTTCTATTCCCGAACAATGTACTGCAGGCTCCCATTGTTTTTGAAAATACAATAACAGCTCACAGAGACACATTAATGCCTAATGTAATGAATATTGAATAATTATGTACTGTATTGCCATTTCTCTGAACATGATTATGTAACAGCTAATTGTCTATTTAATGACTGCTCATGTCCCTTTTTTTCAGGATTGTGCACTTATCGTGTTAGTTACATGCAGTAGCAGTAAAAAGGCAAAATAAGGCAGAGTAACAGCCTGACTGGAGATATGATAAGACTAACTGTGCATTCCAATACCCATACTACCATACTATTTAGCATGCCAGGAAAAGATTTAGTATGACTCAATATATAGTATATCAAATGCAGTAAAAAATACCACAATGTCCTACTACATCTGGTCACATTTTGCAGTATGCAAGATAGCATGCTTTTCTGGGTTTCTGACCCACAATCATCTGTGCAGCGGATATATGAGCAAGAGGGTCAAAATTCAAGGCACAATGTTATGTCCCAACTGCATGCATAATGCATGGAACAGTACATACTTTGTAAGGGCAGCTGTAGCACGTATTAAAGTAAAAAGAATGTGATTTGGAGCGCAGTCTTCGAGTCTACAGCAGTGCTTTCAGCTAAATACCAACGTGGGTAATGCAAACATGCTCACAATAACAAAGCTAAAATGACGATGTCAAAGGTGCTAAATGCGAGATTGGGAGCATTTCCATTGCCTCTGCACGGCTCTCAACATGCTCGCAGCTAATGTTGCTAACAGCGCTAAAAGTGGAAACAACGGCAACACTGCTGACAGAGCTAACAGTGTAAACCGCCATCGGTCGGGACAGCGTTAGTAGCTGTAACTGCTGTATGAGAGCAGTACAGAGCCGCCACAGCCATGAGCTAGCCAGTGGGACACGCTCACATGCACTAAAAAGGGACGCAGCCGGCCCGGCTATGTCAACAAAGCACCGAGAAGCTCTGATTACAACACACACAGAGGGAGAGGTAGACGTTACTCCTCTATATCTTGACATAGCAAATAGCTGTTCTGTATATTGTATAGAGCACCTTTAAGCAGGTGTAATATGCATGTTCACCATCTTACATTAGTGTGTCACCATGCTAACATTAGCTAATTAGCACAAAACAGGAAGCACAGCTAAGAATGACGGGGATGTCACTAGTTTTGCACTTATTTGGTCACAAATCAAAGTATTGGACAAATGGTCAGGGAATCAGGCAAGTTATAATAATTCACATGAATTCACAGTTCTTCAGTATTGCAAAAGGGATGTGAATAAACTCAATGAATGAATTCACGACTATGTGAGTGAGTGAGTATCTCGATCCATAATTTGCATCTATTAATCACACACGAGCAATCAAAGAACAAACTCATCATTGTTGAGCTTGAGACAAAAGTCTGCAACAGTACATACTGGTTTACGACACCTCCCGCTCTGGTTTCTATGGCTTCTGTAAATGCATTGGTAAGATAGAGCCAAAGAACCATTGCCAATGATCATGATGTCAGTAATGCTGCTTGGCACAAAAAAAAATCATTTGGGATGAATCAAGTTTTATCTTACTTTCTGCAAACTTAAGTCTAAGTGGGTTAAATAGCCCATGCTGTTCAAAGGAGTTTTGAGTTTGTTTGAGTAAATAAAAAAGTATTTTGAGGATAAAACTATCTCTAGCTGTGTACTCGAAATACAGCTTTTTTGGACAGCTAGCAAATTACCCAGTGCCTTCAGATTTCAATGGCAAAACAAGAGTATCTAGTTGGTGCAGTCGGTGGCCAGTAACTACCCAGCACATGTGCTTTCTCACAATTTTTCACTGGTGCTAACAAGATATGCTGTGCCAGTTAATGTACCGTCCTCTCAGGTGTGGGCGTGCTGTGAATAACTGTGTGCAAGTTGACCAATTTTGACTTGAGTTACCCATTCACACAAGTGCCCCCACTGATATTTGGATAAAAACATCTTTGAAATGACAGCGTTCTATTCGGTTCACAACTAAATTGAGCCACCATGTGATTTTTGTCACTGCTCTCCATGTCCTGTATGAATCATATGCTCATTAACACTTTGAATCAGAAGCCTCGACACTAATAACTGAGAGGATGTGGCAGATTTTGATGTCTGCACAAAAAGAAACCGAGTGAACAAGGCAAAGAATAAACATGAATAAAGGAGAATAATTCAAATCCAGGGAAGAGAGAGGCAAGGTTCAGAGGTTGAGGCAACTAAAAAGACAAAGATCCTCTGCGATAGATACAAAATAAGACCTTTAGAAGGTGCTCTCGGGCCTCTTACCGGTGACTCGGCTTGATCTGTAGTCTTTGTACATGCTAGAGGTGCGGCGTTGTCGTGTGTGATCTCAGCTTCTCTGGTCTTGTACCAAATCTGTATTGGAAAACAAAACCAAAGATAACAAAGGTCTGATCAGTCGCTGTTTGTTCTGTTACATAAAAATGCCATAGAGTCTCTTACATCACAACCCCGCAACCCGACTTTTTCATTATGTAGACGTTCAAGGACACTGACTGAGAGAAAGGGGCCAAAATAAAAGGGCTTTGTCTTGAAAAGAGGGAGAAGACAAACAGAGGAGAATGTAATTCATCCGCTTCTCCGAGAGGCACGACCTCCCTGCTTTGTGGAGCAGAAGCTCATCCGAGCCGAAGAGGGCTCTGAGGCGCGGGAGGGTCCCATTGACTGCGCTATTAACACTCAAACTGGGTGGATCAGCATAGAGGAAATACAAAACGCTGCCAGAAGGATGCACAGAGAATTCTGTAATGCATTTCATTCCACTGAGAAAGGGCCCCGAGGGGGCCGTGATGACCAGAGTAATTGGCTTTCTCCAGCTATGATAATCTGCATCAGTCATGCCATGCCAACACACTCTCGGGCCACGGAGAAGGTCACAGTGATCCCCAAACCTCACTCCTCTCTCTGACTGCAGCCCCTGAATTCCTATTGAAAGAACACACAGGCGAGACTTTCTGCATTCTGTGTGCTTTTTAGCATCAACACTTTTGCTTCTGACTTAAGGCTTTACACACCGCAGGCGTTTATGTGTGATTAATTCGATCAATATATAACTTAAACTTATACTTATAACTGCTGTTTTTGTCATAAATACTTTCACACAGAACTTGAATCTTACGCGGGCGAAAAAGCGGCGTTATGTTTTTGGAACAAGGCCGATTTTCAGAGCTTTAACACCATGAATAAAAGCATCAACCAATCACACTGTGCGGAACGGGGTTGAGTTGGGCCGATATTTATGAAACAACAGCACAGAGGCTCCGTAGTCTGAACCAGGACGGCAAACTTTATTGCTCCTTTCAACCTTGACAAAAGCAGTGCAGACCAGATCCACTCCTTCCATATTTCCATCCATTCATTTTCTTCCACTTATCCAGGGCCGGGTCGCGGGGGGTAGCAGGCTTAGCAGGGAATTCCAGAAATCCCTCTCCCCAGCGACGTTTTCCAGCTCCTCCTGGTGGACCCCGAGGTGTTTCCAGGCCAGACGAGATATATAATCTCTCCAGCGCGTTCTGGGTCTACCCCGGGGTTCCTCTTACCAGTTGGCCGTGTCCTGAAAACCTCCGAAGGGAGGCGTCCAGGAGGGCATCCTGATCAGATGTCCAAACCACCTTAGCTGACCCCTTTCAACACGAAGGAGCAGCGGCTCTACTCTGAGCCCTCTACTCCTTCCCTACTTACCTTTCACAATAAAAGCCCTGGACATATAATATTCGTAGGCGAGTATTTCGCATTTTTGTGTCACTTAGTTGTCACACCCCCAGTGTGTAAAGGCCTTAAGGATTTAATTTACTTTTACCAAAAACAGACAACACATAAATTATATATCATACAATATGGCTGACACAACTAGCTGACAAATCACCAATAAGGATAATTAATCAACAGCAGTTATGATTATTGTTTAAGTCATTTATTGAGGAAAAATGCCAAATATTCTCCGGTTTCAGCTTCTCAAAAGTGAGGATTTCTAATGTGTATATTATTGAAAATCTAATATTTTGGGGTTTTGGACTGCTGTTTGGACAAACAAGCAACTGGAATATGTCACTTTAAACTCGGGGGAATGGTGAGAGGCATTTTTCACCATTTTCGGAAACTATATGGACTTGAATAATAAAGATAATCGCAGCACAATACAATACATATTCCATAAAATGCACGCACACACACACACACACACACACACACACACACACACTGTACATGTCACATAAAGTAGAACCCATCGATAATCATATCTTGTGTCGCAGCTTGAGTGCATCAGTTCTGTTACCTTCTTCCTTCCATGTCAGGCAGCGATAAGATTTTATCACTTATCGCTGCCTGACGTGTCGGTACATTTATGCTGACACAGACTGTATATGACAGGCACAATAAGATCTCAGCGCACACACAATAACATCTCGATGGCATCTTTGCAAGCTGTTATGCATGTATGCCTCTGCAACCTGCTCTTTCAAAACCTACTCAATAGATGAGCAGTGAGGTATCTCTATCATCCATTAAATCATTTTTTAAATCGATGACAAAGGTATTCAACTTTAACTGTCAATAATTTTAAACATTTTACGGATGCATTCAGTCGAAACGTATGCCGATAAAAACACAATGTGGATGGTATTGTGTTTCCTCCAAAAAGTACTTTTACGGAGTAGTAAAGTTAAATGTAAAAAATGAGACAGTAAAGGTAAAACACCCTTAAAACATATTTTTATGCTGTTTGGGGTAATCTATTGTTGTGGTCACAACTTGTTATTTCTCATTACAAGTTTTAAAAATCACAGTCACAGTGATTAACTCAACAATTTGCACCTCTGTCAACATCAGATTAGCATTCAGATTAGCATACTTCTGCAACATATTTGAAGTTTGTCAAAACTCAGGTTCAAAGTCTTCTTGGCCCCCTGAGTTCTGCTGCTACACGTCAACAAAACTGTTTGTTACAGTTACTGTGTCTGTTGTGGTGAAAACAACTGAATAGAACAATGGTAGCTTTGCCAAAGTTCAAATTTCTACAGGCTATAATGTTGATTCTTTTTACTTGTATACTGTTAGTATAATCAAATTCATTACTACGGCATCCTTGTCAACACCGCTGACCTCCAATGACCTCCTAATATGACTCAGTAGAGACGATCTGATGACATTAGATTAACCCCAGCAACACAGGATATAGGGAGGGGATGTTTATGAGTGAATGCACAATTGTTTCCCTTTTTCCACATGGTTTCAATACAGAAAACAATGCAGACTGGAATAAAAAAAAATGCTTGAGGGAATGGGGGAAAAGAGAATGTGATTAAAATACTGGCTTGTGTTCAGATAGGGGCTCTCGAAGCATGAATATTTTCAAAAAGGACTATAAGAAAACAAAACAAACATCACTATTCCCGTAACTAGACCCCCTTTTAGCACATCGGAACCCCCTTTAACATAATGGTCTGCTGTCTTTATTTTGCACATAATGGCTTCACTTGTTAGGAAAATGTTGCAAAAATCCAAAACAACTAATAACACTAATTATCTAATTAAACAAATAGAGAGCTGCTTCTTAACCAACAAAACCAAAAATCATAACTGAGCACAAAATTACATATTAAAGCTGCAGTCGGGAACTTTGAGCAAATATGATAAAAAGTTACTTTTATAAGACGGTCACTATATCCTGAATGCATAAGACGGATAAAAATCATGTTCCCCTGCCCCGCCCGAACAAAAACAACCAATCAAACCCGAGCTGTCTCTAAAGCAGCTGTCATCCACCGCTCACAAAACTCGCAAACGGTCAAACTGTTTAGCTGTAATAGTGTGCACCGGCCGGTGGGCGGTGCTTGGTTTTGGCTCAACTGTTTTCAATACGGCGGCTGGGTCATGGTTCCCTAAAATATGTTTCGGAAAACATTTGAGGCGAGAAATAGGCATTACGGTAACAGAATATTGATTCATATTTCATCAGCGCTGCCTAGTTTGACCGTTTGATCGGAGTTTGTGAGTGATTGACGGCCGGCTCTCATAGACAGCAAGGCTCCAGCTCGGCTCTGATTGGTTGTTTTCTTTCGGCCGGTGAAATCTTGTGATGCCATTAGGAGCACTGGGAGGACACAGAGGAATATCATATTTTCAAAGATTTTCTGTCTCATGCACTACTGTCAGGATGTAGTGGTAGCTTTCTAAAAATAACTTTTATCATATTTGCTCAAAGTTACCGACTTCAGCTCTAACTTAAATCTGTCTATCTGTAAATACTACTTAAAAGTTTAGTAGGTAAGGAAAGACCCAGAAGCATGATGCAGTACTGTGAAAGCTAAACTAAAAGATGAGATGATGTACGGCAGCCAGGCAAATGCAAAAACAATCAGACCTACAGTATTGTTACTGTATCGCCTTTAGACATTACTATACAGGATATACTTGGAAACAGAATGACTCCCTCGCTGACAGGCATTTGGACCTATGGGTGGTGTTACACTGAGAGCCAGTGAATCTGCTGGAAATGTGAGCAGACCATTCACCACAGTAATGACAACCACACAAAGCGAAATCAAGGCCAACAAGAAAAAAGCACACACTCCCGCTGTGAGGGGAGAAAAATAGGCTACTTATTCACCATCACAGTGGCATTAGCCTAAACTTCAGAAGAATAATGGCAGCTATTTTAATTTGGGGAAAATAAAATGACGGGGTGGGGTGAAAAGAAAATTAGTTTTTTTAAGTCCTTTGTGGGCCCAACAACAAATGGCATTCATCAATCTTAGGGCCCCCACATTCCCTATCATGTTTGTTATTACCAACATTTTTCATTTCCACACACTTACCTCTAAAGCACTTTTCTATAGTTCGGAAAAAGCCTGAGTTGCTAACTTGAGTAAATCTGTACACTAATGATTATGAATGAAGCAGAGAAGCTGGGAAGAGAGAAGTTTCACACTGGTCTTTGAAATCAGTCCCGGAAATTGTGATTCAGATCCAGCACGCTTATCAAATATGCAAGCTTCAGAGTAAGCCCAAAAGCTGGGGAGGCTGTACTCTAAACAGAGTTTTATGCAGACACACTTGCTGAGGCCATAGATGTTATTAAAATGAAACAATTGATTTTCTTTGTAGAAAATGCAACTTGAATTGTTTTGTCAAAATGAGGAAGAAGGTACAAACAATCAACCAGAACAAGTTGCTTAAAATGACACACAGGTTGATGATTGTTTGGTCTAATTTCTTAGTACTCAAAGAAACATCACAGCAGCATTGTATGCACGATTGTTATTGATGACTGTTCATGTTTAACTGGTAAATCAATACACCAAATGGGCAACAATGTCAGTTTTACTGCTTCAAAATGCCGTAAGTTGTTTCTTGTACATCGCCTCCTACAGATATTCATCATTCAGACAGTGTTCCATTAGTTTAGCCTTGTGTAAATACGTGTTTGCTTTCATATGTATTTTCACACACCGTTCACTACATTACTCATCCTGACGAATGCACGAGGCCAGACACCTGCGTCTAGCAGGGATTAGAGGATCCCCTCAGTGAAGAGAGGATTATAAGAGTCAACCGGCCCCTGTAGTGATGGAGAAGGGAGATACCCCCATAATAGCCCCGATAGGTCCATTTGTCTTTTGTCTCCACAGCAGGGAAACAGCAGCTTGGGAAAGCACAAACCGAATCGCCCGCTGCAACATTTCGCAGCGTCGGATTAATCATACAAACTTCACAAGAAGCGATCGGTACTTCACAAGCAGCTCTCGTGTACCTTTTCCTTCCTGTAGCTGTCCCTCAGCCGGCGCGCTTATCTCTGTGATAAATTACCTCATCTCCCACACAGGGGCAACAAAAAGAAGGCTAGGAGGATTTTATATTTGTCTGGAAATCATAAAATTATGTCCACAACATGAAGTAGGGTAAAAAGCACAACCAGGCAACTACAACTACTTCGCTTGCACAAACACACACAGAATACATTTTAAAATGTGCATGTGTGTGTTTGCATCCTACGGCCAAAGCACTGCAGTCTTGTCCACTTATTCACACTCACAGCTTTGGCGAGCACTTGACGAGCTTCTTTTAAATTCCATGACATGAGAGCATCCTTTAAACCTTTACGTCATGGTTCGGCTTAAAATAAATACGTTAGCTAAGTAAAATACGTACGGAAACAACGTAACATCAGTACGGAAAACGCGTGACAAATGTCACTAACGTAACTTACAAAACAAAACACCTGTTTCCTGGTTGAAAGTCCTGTGTTTGTTGGACCCATCCACCTCGCCTCCCGCCCGCCATAAGTGGTCTTTCTCACAATTTATTCTATGTCACTAGCTATGAGCGCAGCATATTTACGTGGATGCATTCACACTGCAGTCAGTACAGACTACATGGCATGAAAATGACTCGCCTAAAGCAAGAAGATGCAATAAGAGCTTTTGCCTTGCGCATTATTGTGTCGTTCACATGTCTTTTTGTGCGGATTGGCTGCTATTTTAAATTGTGTGGTTTTTCAAGTCAATTGTGATATTTTTGAGAAGATAATCCATGTTTGCTACTTTGGCCTCAGGGTTAGGGTTTGGGTTGGAAAAGCCTCATTCAAACCTTTTTACTTTGGCAACCAGAACTGCCTACAGATAACATTTTAACCAACAAATGGATTATCTTCTGCATTGTTGATATCATGTGATGCCAGGCGATGAGGTACCCATTTAACTAAATGTGTACGACTAAAAATATCAAATCAAAATCCACCCCACGGATTCTTCTAAAATATTAGTCTAGATGCAAATGTTACATCCTTGATTTCTTGCTTTCTAAGGAACACCAAACAGTTTACAAATACTGTAAGCTGGTGTGAGCAGCACCGTAAAGTATTTAGCCTTTCCATTTTCACTTCCATTTCTTGTTGACATGTGAACTGCATGATACACCATGTGTTTTACCTATATCGATTGTGCTCACGGCTTATTTTGCTGCTGCAAGCAAAGGGCTGCTGCATAATAGTACAATGCTGTTTAGTAGTCATATAATTTTGTTCTGTATAACTCAGAGGTGGAAAAACGTAACAAAAAAAAGGGTTAATATTAAAATTAATGATTGTATCTACTCGCTGCTATGTATCATAATTATGTAGTGGAGCAGATTTAATGTAAATTTTCTTAAAGTACGCCTGGGAATAGGGACGAAACCCTTTGTTGCAGCACATGTGTATTAACTGTTACTAAGAAAAGCTTCTGAGAGAAACTGCACAAGGATCTGCAGTCTTTACTCTCCACAAACGTACCGCTCATGCTTTATCATATTCAAGGACGTGAACAGAAATGTAAAACCATCAGACTATTATTATGTTTGTTGTGTTACAAACATACCTGGAGGCAGAGCTTTTTAAAGTGTTTTTGTTTGTGCTTTTCATGCTGAGAGGTAATAAACTCCATCCAACACAAAAGATATTTGTTTCAAACACAAGCCATGGCGCACGTATTATATCTATAAAGCTTTGCATATTAATACTAATGTAAATGTATTAGAAATACTTCATAATAAACGTTTTAGGGAAGTTAATTTAAATTTGTTTTTCTGACCAATAGCTGACCCTCGTTAACCGACAAGATTAGTGTGTTGCATTCAGTGGTGCTGTGTTTTTAGTGCCTAACAAGCTGCCCAGCTGCAACGATAAGCCCATGCACAAACAGGTTAAATCCATCATTTATCACCAGCTGCAGTGTATGTGCAAAACAGACAACCGAGTCTCCGGTTCACCCGTCCGAGAGAGTTACTGTGGCAGCCACGATGCTGCGTGTATTGTTGTGGACACATGCAGCCACTTTAGTCTCCACCGCATCATTTAGTTTAGCTGCAAGGTTGTCAGCTGTGTGTGTGAGACAACATTAGCGATTGTCTGACAGACTGTGTGTGTGTGTATGTGTGTGTGACGATGATGAATATGAAGTTATCAGCAATGTTATAGCTGTGAGCGTAGCAGTGAAGTGTGTGTACAGTTTATTTGTCGAAAAAAATGCGACAACTCCTCAAGACCCGAGCCAAGCTCCCATGTCCCGCCAGCTACCCGCTGATTAAAGTGGTGTTAGCAACAACAACGGCTCAGACTCGCTTCTCTGAGTATTGCTCAGCTTTTTATTGAATTTTTAATATTTCTTTTAACCATTTATCTGATCGCATGAATCGGTCAATTCTTATTGTGGGTTAACGGTTACACGGTTAATTATTAACATCCCTAAAACCTTTTGTAACTCCATTACCAGATAGATTATTATGGTTTTATTCAGTTGTTTGGAAGCATATATGAGTAACGACAAGGAAAACAATTGCAGTTGTCAGATGTCACATGTGGGTGTGCGAATTAGATCGCTTCACTGAATAGAAGCAGCGCCATGTTTGTCGTGATGGGGTTATTGCTGTCATCCTTCCTACAATCACAATTTGCAAAACTGCGCATAGGCTACAATTAATATAATTCATATTTTGAACTATAGAAATTGTATAGTATATACTAAAAATACAGCCACAACTGTTCCCCACGCAATTACAAACATGCAATCATATTGTACAGTATTTGTCTGTTAATGAGCCCCCCGCTGACATGTTGAAGAGATGACAATCTGTCAAGGCTTCCTACACAAAGGGAAACATGCTGGAGAGAGATGGCAGCACAATATGTGAGGCCACGATGTTATAAATAAATCTAAAAAAACAAACACACAGAAACACTAAAGCAGTCATCTGTGCCCCGTGGGTGCATTTCTCGAAGATACGGTTGTAGATCTTTTTTTTGTCATAAATGTTCACATCATTTCATTCAGATAGTGAACTGATCCAGAAACAGTTTATATAAACAATTTAAAAAAAACAACTGACATTCACTCCATTCAGCAGTGAGTCATAAAAACAGTAGACGTGTGTGTGATATAAATCATCCGTATAGTATCTTTACTGACTGATGCGTTGCTTGTGTAATCAGGTTGACGTTACACTGTAGGATTTTGCTTTGAACCAATCCCCCCCAAAAAATGTTAAAATATTAAAAAGAGGGCAAATAGAGGACAGACACAGAGAGAGCAAAGCACACATATCCACTGTTCTCCAACAAACAACGATCAAAGAGAAAGAAAATGGTTATAAGTGCATCTTCCATCGTTGAGACTTTAGATGTTGACCAGGAAAACAATTTTCCACAATGTTAAAAGACGTAGCCTAAAGGACCAACACAGTAGTATTTTCTATCACCCCAAGACAGGAAACAAGCCCCTAAGTGTGAGGAAAGCAATAAAATGAGTGAATCCTCATATAACAAATGCAATTGCATCTTAGGTTTATGGAAACGTTCACACAAGACCTACAGCTTTGGTGTAATGGTAGTTTTAAGAGCTACACGTTGCAAAGTGAACATACTTCACTGTGTATAGAAGCCAGTGAAGCCATTCTGAAGCCTTCGGTGAATAAGAGGCCATCCCAGAGTACGAGTTCTCACTGTCCTCAAGTATTTTTCATTCAAGCATGCAACAACAAACGGATACTACTAGTGCTGTGATTATTTTTATTCCCGATTTATCGTGTGGTCTAACAACAAACAGCCAGTCACAATTTACCAGAGTCCAAAGGGATGTCATCAAATATCTCGTTTATCAGTGAACAGTCCAAAACCCAAAGAGAATAAATTTACTATGACGTTAAGACAATGAAAAGCACCAAATTTTCACATATGAGAAACTGGAACCATCAAATGTTTGGTATCTTTGCTTAGAAAATTACTTAATGGATTATCAAAATAGTTGCTGATTGTTTTTCTGTCGACAATCGCTGCAGCTTTAAATTACCGAGTACCTATCCGATACTGGTGTTTAATCAATAAGCTTTATACCGCACTGCGTGGAAGTGACTGGGGTCATTCTTTTATATGTAAGGCAACATCAGGCTTGATTTAAACATTGCTTTCCTAACGTTGTGAAGCAAAATGTAACAAACAAGTCAAATCAATTAAAATATTTATTCAAAATTGATCGCACGATTGTCCATAGTTAATCGCAATTAATCACAAAGTAATCACACATTTTTATCAGTTCAAAATGAACCTTAAAGCGAGATTTGTCAAGTGTTTAATCGTGTTAAGTTTGACAGCACTAAAATAAACACATAGATATTAATTTACAGAGTTGTTATTTACTTTTAAAATAATAAATCGTACACCAACAACCAAGTAAAAAATCTTCAAAATTCACAGGAATTGAAATTCCAGTCTATAATATATATAATGTGATTGCATCCCTACTTTAAATACTATATTCTGTTGCGGTATAAACACCAACACTGAACCATTAGTATCCTGATGTCTAGATAGAACTGTAGTCTGAGAGACCCTCCAGAGTCTCTCAGACTACATTGAAGAACACCATTCTACATATAGCAGAATAGAGGCAATAAAGAAACTAATGACCCTAGCCAAGCCGCTTTTTATAATTTGTAAACACAGTGCTGGTCTCTGAGCCACAGAACTGTGTTAACTGACAGCCGCGGCGCTGGTTATGGGAAACAACCTCCCTGACTGAACTGAAGGCAGTCTAGGGAGAAGCTTTCGACTCGTAATTTACGAGCGGGCCGGGAGCCAGTGTGTGTTGTTTAACAGCCGTAGACACGTGCTGTCTTTGCATTCATGGCCAATGAGGAGGTCGGGGAAATCATTTTTCTCCCTCTTGCTCACACGCTGAGGCACGCTGAGCTCCAGCCCAGGTTATCATTTGGTGGTGGTGCCAAAATAAACCCACAGAATTTCACTCAAAAAGAGTAAAAATAAACAGGATTTGATATCAGCTGGAGAGGAACTGACAAGTTTTTAGGTGGAAAGTATTATTGTGAGGATTAGTTTCCCTCTGAGGGAAAAAAAAAACGCTCAAGTGCGTGCCATTAGTTTATTATGTTAATTAGGCAAAGTCTGACAAAGAGGGAACTTAATGAGAATATTAGGAGTAAATGACTGATTACTAGACATGGCAATAAAGAGGAACAATGCTGTGTTGTTCTTAAGGTCTCTGTAATTATCTTCAGCCTCCATCCAGTAAAAGTCAAGGCTTTTATATCTTATCCTCAGAACTGTGACCTTTCACTGAGGCAATAGCCTTGAAAGTTTGATAATATTCTTTATTGAAAGACATGGTACATTCCCAGTTTGAATATGTGTAACTTTGTCAACATACCCCGACATATTCGTATGATATCTTACGAAAACGTATTCCTCATTTTTCATGCAAAACTACTTAGGTTTAGGAAAAGATTGTGGTTTGGGTTAAAATAACTACGGAAGTGGCGTAACTTAAGTACGGTCCGGAAGTTACACGACAAATAAATCAACATTGACGCCTCCCTGGCGAAAGTCTGGTGTTTTTTGACCCACCCATCCACCCCAACCTCCGCCCTACGCTGCATTTGTCTCTCAGTATACCTCCTGGATTTCATATGAATTGATTTCATGGGATGAATACAAATTACTGTACACTTTTTGTAGGTATAGCTACAAACAGTGTATGAGAACAGCCTGGCTAGATGAATGTGTAGTCTTGCTGGAAAAGAGCAGAGGTGTTGAGTCCAACCAACCCTTGGTAAATAAAGGTTTAAAGAAAGCAGTCTTGCATGTGAAGGGGTAGATGGGGCTCAGCTCTCCCTGTCACAAGTACTTACATCAGGGAAGGAAGGTAGCAGGGCAGGCTAAAGCATGTGTATAGAGGGGAAAGGATGAGACAGGGAGGCCAATACTGCTACGACAGGCGTACACCCCCGTCTTTAACTCTGATGTGTCAGTTAGACCTGCGCCATAAATATTTAATTCATATCAAGTAAGAAAAACTTGTGAGGGCAAGTCGGCAAAGAAATTTAAATGATAGCTCATCTGAAGAGAAGCACATTCTACATAGTCATGATGGGAGTTGATTTGTTGGAGGATTTCAGAACCCGGAAACTTTTGATGAACCCCAAACAAGCTGCCGCTCTCTGTAGCAAGGAGGCCTTCATTGACCTGAGGATGGTGTTGCTTTGTGTTACAAGTAGGGCTGTCAATAGACTCAAATATTTAATACTGCACTCTTATCAACATGGAAGTGGGTAAATATACTTGCTTAATGCAAATATATGTACATATTTATTATTGGAAATCAACTAACAATACAAAACAATGAGAAATATTGTCCAGAGCATAAAAAATATGCTCAAATCATAATGTGGCAAACTGCAGCCCAACAGAGAACAACGGGTGTCAGTGTGTCATTGTGCTGACTTGACTATGACTTGCCCCAAAACTGCATGTGAATATCGTAAAATGGGTATGTCTGTAAAGAGGAGACTCGTGGGTACCCATAGAAACCGTAAAAAAAAGAAATAAATCTTGAGGTCAGAGGTCAAGGGACCCTTTTGAAAATGTCCATGCCAGTTTTATCCTCGCAAAAATTCAAGTTTGGAGTGTTATTTAGCATATTTTGCAATAAGCTAGTATGACATGGTTGGTACCAATGGATTCCTTAGTTTTTTCTAGTTTCATATGATGCCAGTATCTTCACTCTAGCTTTAAAACTGAGCCCGCTACAACCTAAAAATCGCAACTTTGACAGCCCTAGTTCCAGCGAACACTGTGTGAGTGGGATGCTGTGAATCAGGCAGTAAAATTCATTCTTCACTGTAAAAAACATGTAATGCTACTACTACACCTTAGTACAGTTTTCCCATCCTGTTAGCTCTGTCACACTTTGCTTAATTAACATTAAAGTAAGCTAAAATAGGTATAATCATCTGTGTCCTAAATTACTTGTCATGCAATTAAAGCTGAGTGTGCAGCTGTCTCACTTTTAACAGCCTCTGTTTCTGCCTGCGCCAGCACACGGGCTGTTCCACGGCTTTTCATACTCGGCATAAAAAATAAAGAGAGAAATAAAGAGATGACAGCAGTCCTATGTTGATTGGTGCTTAAGTGTATGTATTTTATGTTGCAAGGATCCACAGTTTAAAAGAATATAAACGTGGCTGTCACTCATAGTAATAATGAAATAATACTAGTACAAGTTGTGAGGTGGCATCCTCATTCAGCATTGTGTTCCCTCCATGCCCTGACCGGAGTGCACAGCCTTTGATTGAAAAACAGATGAGTCCGTTCTGCTCCTCAACGCAGGCTCCTCTCTTACCAGCTAATTACTTTGTCTCAACACTCGAGCCACCTCTGATAAGAGGTAAGAGCTGCTTAGAAGTGAAGAGAAACTGTGCAGCACACTGGCACAATTAAACCTAGTCATGGTTAGGTTTTTAGGATGCAGGATCAACTGGGTGGCTTTTTAAAGCATCAGATGAATTTACATTCATCTGATGGTTATTTTTTCAATAAATCGATGCATCATTTAGTCTATAAAATGTCACAATAAAGAGAAAAAGACCCATCAGAAGTTCGCAGGGCCCAACAAGGTGTCAAATAGACATTGAATTTACAATATCAAACAGAGAAAAGGAGCAAATCCAAACATTTTAGAAACTTGAACCAGCAAACATTTTAAAATCACGAGGTTCACAGCATGCATCAGTAACAATTCCAATTTATAAAAAAGATAGACAGATATTAACCCTCGTTTTAGTAACATTTGCAACAGCTTCCAAGTCTTAGGAAATAAAAAAAGGCTCAAGTTATTCCAGTTGGCTCCAGAAGTTTTGCATCTACTGAATCTTTCATGCTTAGCCCTCAATATTTCTGCTTACATAAAGATATATTGCAGATGATTACAATGTAGTTTGACACCTGAATTCTGATGAGATCAGTCACAGAGAGAATAAATGATAACAGGAACGACACACAACCACGTCGCTAATTTGTGAGATGAGCTATTTAAAGCTGCTGCGATGACAATTTACCATTTACTCTGCCGCAGTCACTCCCCTCCTCCACCAAATCCAGCTATCTACCTTGAAGCAAAGTATAAATAATTAATCATGGGTCGCAGTGAATACCAATTCCCTCATATTGCCCAGCACCATCACCACGGCTGATTAAGCTACCTAAGGTCATTGACTTCATTGGTGGCAATGTGCCTGCAATCCTAACCAGTGGGATCAGAGTGCTGACACTGAGATTAGCCGGGAGCCTCATAGACTGACAAGCAATCCTTACAGACTGACACAATGGGCCAGGTTGTCTGCCCTCCTGTCCACATGATGACAAGATGGAGGGAATTACACATATGAGATTGAAATTTTTTAATCACGTGCGGTTTAACTTCAAAAATGTCATCATTTAGGTACCACATGTGCCCAGATTTATTCAGAAAAGTTTCCTCGCTGAGCACTACTTGCAGGAGTATGAGGTGTTGATGTGTCATGCTTTCCAACCAAGCAGTTAATCATTAAACCTGTGTCCAAGTTGCTAATCCACAGGTTTAGCATTGCACTCCTTTACCATAGCCAGTGGGCAACCTCCGGGTCTGAAAAGTGAAGCCAATGCGGAAGTGCCTTAATCTTGCATTCTCTCTAACAGCCAGCAGAGGGCGACTCCTCTGGTTGCAAAAAGAAGTCTGATTGTATAGAAGTCTATGAGAAAATGAGCCTCTTCTTCTCACTTGATTTATTACCTCAGTAAACATTGTAAACATGAGTTTATGGTCTCAATCACTAGTTCCAAGTCTTCTTCAATACAACATGATGTTCATTTAGTAAATTATGGTCCCATTTAGTTAGAAAGTGATTCTGTTCTTTTTGTACATAATGGGCTACAACATTTGCAAGTGTCAGCATGCACTGAACACTTGGATATTCTTTAGTCTGCACACCCTCTTTAGTCATTCCGCACAGACAACACACTTGGGCATTTCCCTAATTTATCAAGTGTGTAGTGCTATTTCATCAAGATTTTAAATACAGCACAGAACACTGTCAGACTGCCTTCACATTCTCTCTTGACACCAAGGAAAGGATTCTAAAATAGCATAAATAAAAGAACTACTCAGTTTTGAGTTTCTGCCGTTCATATTACCACCGCATCAATAGACGTATTGTGTATGATCAGGCCGCATCGTGCTTTAATTGTATTCCCCGACAGTAAAAGTGTTTACAAACTTTCATTTGTTCGGTGGGAAGGTTCATCGTCTAATCAGTCGCTGTATTAATTTGTTTCATTCACTGTGACAGAAAGCAAAGTCGAGATGGCTTTGCTAAAATTTGTGTTACTGAAAAGTAAAATACTACTAGAGGTGTAAATCACAAGTTTCATCATCAACATACAATATCATATTGATTCTTTGGACAACGATACGATATTTGCTGATATCACAAAGTTTTCTGATCCATATCACTTTTTTATTCCACTTATTCATCTTCCTTGTCAAACTCTGGTGCTTACATAACCCAAATTGCAACTCGACCTTGGACAGTTCAGTCAGAGATTTGGGTGTGTTATGCTGGTAGCGGCTAATATAGCCTCGAGCCTCTAGCCTCAAGCAGAGATGAGGAGCGGGCCACAGAGGTCTGGTAAACTCATATCTTTCTAACTCCACAACCCTAGATATCTTATTTTTAAACTTGGGTCAAATTATTAATTATAGTTTACTTTGTTTCTTTTAATTGCATATAGTGCTTTGTATAGGCAGAGCCTTAGGAAAGGTGTACCCCATTCAGACTGCACCATATATTCTGGTGTGTGCCATATTGTGTGTGGCAAGCGGCAGAGCGAAACGTTTTTTGACCACAGTGAAGATGTTTGTTTTGAAAGATTGAACGCTGACAATTTTTCGTTGAGCAAATATATGCAATGGATTTCTGAAGTGCTTGCATGTATTTTATTTCAATAAACCTTTTCAAACGATGGGAGTTATTGGAATTACTTGGATCACATGAGTCGGACAAAAAACCCTCAGCAGCCACCAGTGGAATCTAAATCCACAACAACCTTTTACATAATGCAGTCATACTCAACAAGACCTGTAAACAGACGTTGATGTGTTATATCGGTGGAGCAATCAAAACCTGTGACTAAAGCTGTCACACTAACCTAAAAAAGACTGAAATGCGCCACAGCTCTGTGTCAGAGTCAAAGATGCTGCACTGGTTGACTTATAGCACACTACACAGAATTAAGCAGCCTATTGTCATTCCTTATGCTCTTGTTCGTGATGCCCAAAGCGATGCCGGATCAAACCATTATTGGCTAATATAGAGCAGTTTGAAAAAGCAATTAGATGTATCTATATGACTGGAGCAGCTCATAATGAGAGGAGCTCCATTGTCCTGCAACCTGTTTCCTCCCATACTAAGCATGCTGACACTCACAAGACTGCTCATCTCTGTCTGGCCCAATTGACTGATGGATTTCCAAATTCTGCATCAGCCAAAGCTATTAAGTGGTCTGCTGGAGCAAAAATGACTTTACTGTTCCCTGAGTGCAACATCAGGCTCAGCAATTCCTGCCTCCTATTGTCTAGAGCCGCTGTGACAAAGTTAATTTCTTGCCAGACAAGCACAAATACTTATGCCGACACACACAATAAATAACAAAAAAAAAAACAGAATCATCTGAATGACTCTTTTTTTTTTTTTCTCTATTTGCTTTTTGCAGAGATGTTGGTCACATGAGGTGACCCATGCCAAATGAGTTTCTCCTCTCATGCTTAGACATTGACGAAGTAATAGACCAAAATTATATTCGAAGCCACTGTGTAATACAATAACAGACTACCCATTCACTATCTCAGCGTAAGGACTTAATACAAGGCTCGACTATTCAGGAAAGTTTAACCCAGTCTGCGTCGATAAACATCTGTTCCTCATGGCCACACACATAAACAGAACCATTACTGTCCGTCAATAAACCATGAAAATAGAACAAGCTTTTTGCTGAAATGCTGTATGTTTTTGCATGAAAATATGGAAAAAGGACTAAAAGGATGCAGACCCTACCCTGCCTGCATTATTCCTGGTTCCTCTTTGGCGATATAACCACACTTTATATTCATGGTGACAGACTGGATGGCCAAGGCATCTTGTGGCACTGTGTGATTCAAGTTTGCTTGCCATGGTTGGCCAAACAAAGAGCTGATTTCCGAGTCCTGGACTCTGGCTGTGGCTTCATCCGACAAGGACTTGTGAAGGTGCAGTGCACATGCAATGCGGCCTAAGGACATTGCAAAAAGGAGATCTATCGGAAGAAGGCACAACTCCTTGCAAATGTAGAAAAAAAGCACTAAAACTCTGTGCCTTAACTGTCGATATAATTGCTTGAATTCAAGCATTCAGTACTACTGAGAGCAGAAAGGGATTCTGTTCTTTTTGTACATAATGGGCTACAACCTTTGCAAGTGTCAGCATGCACTGAACACTTGAATATTCTTTAGTCTGCACACCCTCTTTAGTCATTCCGCACAGACAGACAACACACTTGGGCATTTCCCTAATTTATCAAGTGTGTAGTGCTTTATCATCAAGATTTTAAATACAGCACAGAACACTGTCAGACTGCCTTCACATTTTCTCTTGACATCAAGGAAAGGATTCTAAAATACCATAAATAAAATAACTAAATGCACTGGAGTCCCGCTGTTTATAGCTACGGCGCATGTTTTTATTCATAGTTCTGTGTTGAGTTTTTCATATTCCACCGCATCAATAGATGTATTGTGTATGATCAGGCCGCATCGTGCTTTAATTGTATTGTGTTACTGAAAAGTAAATATTACTAGGGGTGTAAATCACAAGTTCCATCATCAACATACAATATTATATTGATTCTTTGGGTACGATATTTGCTGATATCACAAAGTTTGCCGATCGATAGGAGACGATATCATGTGCCCATTTAACACAATCAGTTACATTTATATCAACTTACAAAAAGCAACTTAAATATGATTTGACAATTTTAATACTGGGCTCTTCAAGACAATTAAATGAAAAACAATCTATTCTTTTAAAAATAGACTGGTTGCTGGTTAAAGTCTGGTTGTGGTCAACTATACAGTTCAGGCTATTTGTCGGTGAATAAATGCTACAACTCCTCAAGTCCCAAGCTAACTTCATGCTTTTTCTCTATCTGAGAAATGTGAAAAACTATGAACTACACTCTTATTACGAAGCATGATCTGTTACATGTGCATAATAATGTGACCATTAATCAGTTGTCAGAGTTAAACACCAGTGTGATTAGGACATTTACATAAGAGCAGAAAATCGCAAATGAAAAAGAAATGTGCTAATCAGGCAGTTAATATGTGGACATTATGTGGACCGCCTTTTTGACCTTGGAGCCTGACAGGGCAATGTAAGCTCAGTAATTTCCTACACATGCTTAATCACAAGATTGCTATGTGCTGTATGTTCTGTCTACTGGTGTATGTATGTCCTGCCTACTAGTCTTTGGAAATGAGGTCCAACTCATTCCCTCAAGCTGGATTCTTCGAGGAACTTCAGTTTGGTATAATGAATACCTTTAGCCTTAACACCTGTTAACTTATACTAGCAACTACTAACTCAGAGGCTAAAAGTAAAGTGTTTAACTGGAGCAAACTGTCAAGGGTTGTTAGTCACATATCTTGTCCCCACCCCTCCTCCATTGTAGTGAGTGGGGTCTAGCTGCAGTGCTTCTTTGTCTGGGGGCCTTATCTGGCTGCGGAGCGCCGAGCTCTGTGCTGCTGTCTCTATTGGCATGGTGATGGAGGCAAGGCCTGCCATCCCAGATAAACCTCCCTCTGTTCTTCCAGCAGCCCAGCAGGCTTAATGTTTGCTGCAGGTGTCAGAGAAAATGTTCCCATAGCTATTAGACTTTAACGCTGCTGGTGACATTTTGGCACCTCTGATGGGAGACGATTGAAGTTGGGGGAAAGCGATGACGGGGGAGATGGACACGACAACACAGGGACGAGGCAGAACGACGGGGGAAAAGTTGGACTGGGATGGCCACCAAAATAACTGAAGAAAGTTATTGTATTTCTCACCAAAGCACTGCGAGAAATATCTTCTACACAGCATCATTAGCTCAATCAGCAGCTCAGTACATGCCAAGAAAACTCAGCATGTTTAAACTGCATACAAACTGCACAGAGGAAGTCAAGCTTGAACAAATTGCATGTAATGATTACAGTACACCATACAAAAATGAATCCAAAAATGAAAAACAGTGGAGACAGGTTGTTTGTAACCACACAGTAATGATGCTTGTTGCCGCTGCTGCTCCAAAACTGTCACCAGGGGGAAAACCTTGTTATGCTGAATATTCAGCAGCCATACTGTTTCCAGGTGGCAAGAAATTGGATACAAGGCAACATAATTGAATGCACTAACAATTTCTCTCTTTAAAAAATCATTTACAACAGCACAATAAACATTAAATATGGGTAGAAAACTGTTAAATTCTGCTTCCCTGCTTATTTGATGTGAATGACAAGCAGAGTTTTTTGTTTTTTCACAAAAAGCACTGTGAAAAATTTAAAATGTGAATAGAAATGAATGTGGTCTTAAGAAACAAGAGCAGACCAGTAGAGCTGCAACTAATGTAATAATCTATTAATGAGCCAATTATTTTCTCAAATAACCAATTATTTCAAATCATATCTTGTTTTGTTTGACCAACAATCCAAAGCCCAAACAAATTCCACTGCCATTATGCTAAGACAATAAAAAGCAGCACATTTTTACATTTGAGAAGCTGAAACCATTAAATCTCTTCTTGAAAATGACATATACATTTAATCAATTAATATACATAATTAAAATAGTTAATTTTCTATCAGTCAACTAATTGATTCGTTGTTGCAGCTCTAGTTTTTAGTTCACACTAGGGCTGGGCAATATGACGATATATACACTGCTCAAACAAATTAAGAGAACACTTAATCATCCCAGTATAACACCAAGTCAGTTAAACTTCAGGGATATCAATCTGTCCATTTAGGAAGCACGAGTGGTTGTGAATCACTTTCACCTGCTTTGGTGCAAATGAAAATGACAACAGGTGCAATGGAGAGGCAACAGCAAGACAACCCCCAAAAAGGGAATGGTTTTGCATGTGGTGGCCACAGACAATTGCTCTCTCTTTATCCTTCCTGACTGATTCTTCTCAGTGTGTCCTTGTCACTACTTGTAGCAAGAGGCGGTACCTGCAGCCCAATCAGGTTGCACAGGTAGTCCAGCTCCTCCAGGATGGCACATCCATATGTGCAGGTACCACCAGAAAACATGCTATTCCGTGATATATATCGTTATCGAGATATGAAATTACCTATATCTTGATAAAAGATTTTGTCTGTATGGCCCAGCCATTGTTCACACTCTTCCAAATATCAAGACCCAAAGGTGAACACAAATGATGCCCATTTTGGCCACATTTTAATAAATTTTGATTTGATTATGCCTTCCAATTATTGAAAGATCAGGTGTCTTTCATGTATAAAAGATTTTAAAGAGTATCTGTGAGGCCACCTTTTCATCAACATACAAGAACTAGCCCATCTGTGGGTGGCGAGGCCAATGGTAATATGGGGACAAACACCCGCCATGCCACCTTGCCAGGCAGGGAGCAGGACACTGAACTGGCAGATTAGACCACCTGGCCCTGCCAGACTGTCAGCCTATTTATACCCAGACAATAATTTACACCAGTAGCAGAGAAACAGAGACCCAGGGTGAGGCAGCTCTGTGTGACGCTCCCATGGTGAAGAAAAAAAAAACAGCCACTGTCTTCTTTTTTTCCCCTGTAAGGCTTTCCCAGAGGAGTGAACTAATGACAATGTCCTCCTCTGCCATGAGAGAAATTCCTCAGTGTGTCAGGGTAACACAAAGAAATGACTGTTTTAACATGACCTGGATCGTGTGTGTTTTATAAAGTGAATATACAGTATATCAGCACTGCGCTTTTTTAAGGTTGTACACATTTGCAAATTGATTTGAAAGCATCTGCTTAAATATGACACTTGAGAGACATCATGATGACTACTTGGCATAAAAAAACTAAAATGCTTCCCAGCTGACTATAACATTGTGGCCTATATACAGTAGATGCTACACAGGGCTGCAATAGAGTGCTGCAGGGATTTTTGTGGGCGGCAGAAGCTCAGTCCATAGGAACTTGGCTTGGGAACCGGAAGGGCGTCGGTTCAAGTCCCGGCATGGACCAGGCCTCTTGGGCACTGCCCAGGTGTCCTTGAGCAAGGCACCAAACCCCCAACTGCTGATACTGACATGTTTTGTTCAGCAAGACAATCTCCTCAAATGAACACCACTTTTATGATTTTTGAAATGTGAATGCAATTGCCAGAAATAAAAAGCTAACTTCGGCTATAACGCCTGAGCGCGAGTATACACAACGAGGCTGTATAGGCAGACTAATGTTCGGCATGATGATGTTTAGTAGTCTCATTTAGCCACTTGTTAGCAACCGCCTTTTTTAAGACATATAAAAGCTTCAAAATTCACGATTGGGATATTAACTTATGTATTTTATGTTGTAGAACAAAACGTTAAAATCTCTTAAGCTTGTGTTAACCACAGACCTTATTTCAGGCATCTGACCAAAATCCATTCAAATAATCCATTGACTTCCAGACGAAGGAACCAGAAGTGCTAAAATGCTATCTCATTTCCGGGTTTCAGGATTCATTCCTGCACCACTCTATAAAGCCTTTGATTACGCTTATGTACTAGTTTGATTTGTCATGCTGTTAAAGTTGGTGTCAGACTTCACAAAATCAACTGAAATCTAAAAAAAAAAACAAGCAGCAGCATCGTTTAATGGCTTAGTGTCATATCTGCTCTGCAAACTAAATTCTAAAAGTAGTAATCTTACAATTTTGCAGTAAACCACACTGCAATTAAACCAGGCAACGACTTGTTTAAATTCGAAACCCCTAAAGAGCTCTATTTTCTGCTCCTGCCGCGGCTGACATTTTCCCATTAGAGGCACGCTCGCGTAATAGGGTGGCACCAATATTTCATTTCAGAGAGCGTTTCACACAGTAATGAACATGTCACCAAGTGAAATTAATGTGTCACTGTGTTTAACTGATCCAATAAAAGTAAAGAATTTGAATCGCTCAGAAATTACATATCAGACCCATTATCACAGTTCATACAATGATAGTGACAGTTTATGTTGCCGCTACTCAACTTGGAGTTGTACCAATATCTAACGTCATGAACTTTGCAATCTCACTTCAAACGTTAACGCACTTTATTCTCACACAAACTATAAAGCGCTGACTGATTGGCGTGACTGTGATATTGTGATTAAAAGAGTCAAAGTACTACTGTATCAGCAGATTATTGAGTTGAAGTAAACGAGTGGGAAATGCTGAACATCTTAAAACTGTGCTGTTCTGCTACGTGACTGACAAAAACCCTTGTAATGATAAAAACTGTAAACCCATGTCCATAATACAATCACGTGCGCACACTCTTGAGATTCTGGATCTGCATGCTACACACAACCTTGGGGTGTTACTTGTCTCGATTTGTATGTAAGAAAAATTTGGCGTCTCAGGAGTTTGATATCGTCAATAAATAACTCTCGGAGCTGCATTATTGCCAAAGGCTGCGACTTTGCACCTTGGATATTTTTACTTTCAGTTCTCCCTGCGGTGTGACCTGAAGAAGTTTAGAAAAGTTCAACTTACTTCTGTACAAATTCCTTCTGACTAGCGGAAGCGACGACCCAGAGACAACCAATCGCACTTGTTTTGATTCCCTTGGGAGATGGAAGCAAAGCTCTTGGCAGCTGAGCTCTTAGCTCCAACTCAACTATGTATAACCACCTTAAAGGGATAGCTCGGGTGATTTGAGGTGGGGTTGTATGAGGTACTGATACATAGTGATACAAGATGAACAAAACAATGGCGTAAAAACAAGAAGTTATTTTATAGGAATTTATGTGCCAGACTATTTCTTGGCCAAGAAATATGGTTTTATCAGACACATTAAAAATGTAATTACTGAGCTTTGGAGGTGCTGGTAGGCAGAAAGACAAGGCTAGCTCTTTACCCTTGCTTCTAGCCTTTATGCTAAGCTAACAGTCTCCTGACTGTTGCTTCATATTTACTGCACAGACATGAGAGTGGTATTGACCTTCTCATCTAACTCTTTGCAAGAAAGAAAATAAGCATATTTCCCAAGATGCCAAACCATTCTTTTAAATGTTCATCACAAAGTTGTGAAATTTCCAGCAGGGACCTATAGTCGTCAGGACTTTCTTTGATTGACTAATTCACCATCAAGGAAGCAGCTCCACAAACTCTGCGTGATAAGACCAAAAAAAGTGTTGCTGATTTTTACCAATACTGAGTGAAACAACTAAAAATCACAGATACTTTATGTGCCTTCATATGTGTTGGTGTGGAAGAGAGAGCTGAAGTGTGTGTGTGTAGGTGCTTCAACAGCCATTTCAGCCTACTAGATATCCAGCCTTCTTGTTCAAAATACAAAAGGCTGGAGGCAGAGATGAGTCGAAGATATTGTAATTAGCTACCGCCATCACAAAACTGCTGCTGTGGAAAATGCTAGAGGAAAAAGACACTAGAGACTTTCACGATGTGTCCGTTGAACCAAGTGGCGATTGTTTTTACTTTTTTAGACTGTATGACTTTGCCCACTTGTCGTATTCTGCAGTTACAATAGAGATGGGCACCGGGTAGGCAGTGGGCTCTAATGATGATAAACATAGAAGAGTTAAAGCTTGATGACCAATATTTATTAAGTTTATTTTAAATGTAGACTGCACATGAGTTCCATCAACTTATATGTTGAGCAACCGTCATAAAAGTTAGGCTGTATTAGCTGATGTGAAAGGGCTGTGAGTATTCTGGCAATCACATCTGTTCTGCTCTTTGTAGGCATGAAAGAGAGTTTAGCACTGAGCCTGAGAAACAGGTGGAGCTAAGTGGAGCTAACTTGCTGACTGTGTATGTGTGTATTATAAGAGAGTCAGTGATAAAGACAGGGCCAGACAGACAGACACATGGAGCAAAAGGTGAGTGCTAATATTAGTGTGCTGCAGTGAATGGCGTGTTGGTTTGGGGCGAGAGAGGTTAACGATATGAACCACAATCCTGAAAAAAATGTTCTTTCTCTGTCTGTGCAACTTTGCTCTAAAAGAAATCCGTGGCGGTTATAGTATACCCCTAAATTCACACTTTTTTCTTAAACGTTACATCCAATTAGTCAAGAAAAAAACTACTCTTGAGTGTTGGTTTGCGTGTCGTGACCATGCAGATTAGATACAGAAATATTGTATCTGACTCCTTGAATGGGGTTAGCAGGATCTTATCTCCATTCTTGTTTATGTTGTAAATGGATGACCGGCAATTTGTGTACACAATCTTTGGATTAAAAGGTACAGAGTGAAGGATTTGGCGGCATCTAATGGTGTGGTTGCCGATCACTCCTCCCTTTCAAAGACTGCGATAGCGTGAGCCGGCGAGTGCAAAACCGTGGTAACGCCGTTGGCCTCGTTCCAGACGCCACCCATACCATAGTAACACTACTTTAGGAGCAACGGAAGTCAGACGGCGGCCGACGGTACCACGGTTTCACACTCTCCGGCTCACGCTACCGCAGTTTAACAAGCATGTCAGAGAACTACGTGGCCTCTCTAGAGTCTCTCTCTTGAGCCTGTGTTTGGTTTGTCCCTTCTGGGCTACTGTAGAAACATGGCGGAGCAACCTGGCGCTCCGTGTGTAGATATGAAGGGCTCATTCTAAGCTAATGAAAACACAACGATTTTTAGTTTCAGGTGATTATACACTAATGAAAACATATGAATATCATATTCCATTACTGCTAATTGATCCCCTGAATTGTTACATACTGTTCCATAAAATGGGATTAAATGTTACATATACTTAAAACATTTTTTTCAATTACAGAATACTTTTGCATTTATGAACTAATTAAATAAATGAGATTTAAATTAATATTGTTGATCAAAAGTTGATAGAAACAAAACAAGACTGAAAACCTCCTTTTCTTTTCCAATTTAAGAAAATCAAGATGCATTATTGATTCTCCTAAGTAAAGAATAACCATTTAAATAAAATGATTTGTCTGTAATTCATACTGTTATAGATCCCTGATGAGAGCCTAGGGCAGTCAATGAGGCTCCAAAATCAAGACAAAAAAGTCGAGCTGTTGTTCCTTTGTTTAAAAATGTCTTATTTTGTTACAGATTTTTTGAAAAGAGCACAGAGTGGTGGACCTCAACTATTAGTCCCCCTATACACACCTTAACGCATGCTTTCACCCTCTCATAGTCGAGTAGTTAAGTGTAAACCGTGCAAAACAGGCAGGAGATGGAAAGCAGCAGTAGCAAAATGCACATACTCATACTGTATGTAGCACTTGACAGAAAGTGGCTCCATCAGAATGTTAAATTAGAAATTGACAGCGATTCGTCCTGGTCTCTAAAACGTCTGCACTAGTAACTCAAATAACAGGTAATATCCTCTCCATTTCACACAGACAGTAGTATCTGGGTTGCTCTCAAATGTCAAATAGCTGTTCTCAGTAATAACCAATAAGAGGTTGACGAACATTCCTCTGGCAAGTTTCTCTGCTACTCTGTGAGTGAGTGTGTGTGTGTGTGTGTGTGTGTGTGTGTGTGTGTGTGGTCAAGTTGCTGAGTCGAGTAAGCTGCTCTCAGCAAAAATCAAAGACAACAGCACATCAGTATTTTGAATATGATTTAGATGAAAGAGAACAGAAAAAAGCTCTTATCACATCTTACAGCCGGCTCTAGTGGGTGTTTTTCGAGACAGGATGACCAGAAACTCAAAAAAATGTCTCGCAGTGACAAAAGGATTCTTACTGTGACGCAAAACTCTCGACCAGCAGCAGAAAGAAAGTCCTTGCTCTTCTAATCCAATCTTTCACCTTGAAAGTTTTTCTTTTTCAAAAAGCTGCAGTGGCGGACATTCTTCTGTGACCACTTAAAAACCAGAGCTTTGACCCATTTGATATTAAACTAGGACATTATACTGCCTACTGAGTATCACATGGAAATCTAGCATGTGTAAAATTAGACTGAGGACTTAATCAGCAACCAGCTAATATTGGAGTTCAAGATCCCAATTTCCTCAGGCCGCAAAATGACTCAGAAGTTGTGGTAAAGACAGAGTGAGCTATAAATAATTGTAATGTGAAAAGCTAAAGAAACTTGAAATACATCTTTTGTCTGTCTGGACTTAGACAGCATGACTGACCCACAGTCCAAGAGATGTAGGAACTGGAGCTTATTCTGCTGTTTGATCAATTTTTCATTCTGGGTACGGGCACAGGATACAAATAACCCCCCATAAATCTGAGGCTATGACTGAACATGTCAAGAGGTTTGTCAGGTAGTATTTGTTGTGGTTAAGGAGAAAAGGAAATCTATTTTTATTAGGGCTGGGACGATACGATTCGATATGTATTGCAATTTCAAAGTATTGTGATTATTGTGATTCGTTATTATGATTTATTTAGATTTTTGTTAACTTCATTTGTCAGGCAAGTTCCCTTTGTTAACACCTTATTTTGAAAACCGGATGTAGTCACACGTGGGTACTTCCTCTAACTTCACCAAGCCCGTTGCAGGCTCTCCTGTCAGCTCCGTTCACTTCAAACATCCGTGGTCAGCTCCATCGGGGCCGTTTGAATGCATTTAACATAAATGTCAGTATATGGGTGCCGTTTTGCAATGACGCTCTCGTTTTGCGTTGGGTTATAAATCCAGCGCACCCCTTTCCTTTACAACGGTGCACTTTCAACGTCTTAAACCACAGACCCCGTACCGTTTACCACGCTTTGTGGGTATGACTTTTTGCCGTCCCATCACTTTTCATCTATACAACCAATGCGTTTATGACTGAATTGTTTACAAGAGCACAAAGTTCTTCACAGCTCTAGCTTCTTAATTTTGCTCTCAAAGTATACCAGATTGATGTATTTAACTTTAAAATGTAGGCTACAAAGTGTTCTTTCTAAATGCATGATGACTATGGTGTTAAATGATCTCAATATTGACCAAAATAATCGTCGTTATGATTTTTTGCCATACAGTTATCGTGCAGCCCTAATTAGGACATACTACAAGACACCATTCACAGTAGCTAAGTGCAATTGTCGCTCTTCATTTTAGTGCTTAATGCTGTCAAGTTCCCACTCGGCACGATTATGAATGAGAGCAACAACTCATATTAATGAGTCCTGCTTGAAACAGGTAGCAACAAGCATTGTTGACTCAAGCTCCTCTGCAAATGAGCTTGATTGTGTGTTTTGGCCGAGAACAGGAGTTGGCATTCGATGCACGGCCATTAACTGTGTAATCCTGCCAAAATGTTTATTTTTCCCTTAAAAAAAAACTCTGGTTGGTTTGGTAGATCACGGACAGGCACAGACAAAGACTTTTGAACTTCACAGGGAGATGACAGATTTGAAGTTTCAGAAGCTAAATGCATAAAAACAAGCAGGAGATTCATCTAAATGTTCGAATATGAAACCCGTCCAAATGACATATGGTCCACATTTTTACTGCGGCTCATGTACAACAGTCTATACAGTCCGTATGCAAATACAATCCATATGGACTCCACTGCATGTACCACAACTCAAATGTGAACCACATGGACTCAGATGGTTGTGAGAAAACTCTGCTGTATTTCAAAATTGCAGATAGGACTACACAATGAAGCAGTATTGCCTGTTCAGTTACAATTTAATTGAAATGGTCATTTAAATGACCAATCAGAGCACTCAGGGTAGATTGTTGTTCAGCAATCCAGACCATGCATTTTTAACTAGGTTATAATTTTAAGAGATATTATGGTGATATGCTTTTAATTCCTAAATTAAAACAGAGGTTAGATAATTATGCCATGGACAGAGGAATACACTGCAGTATATTCAAATGAGCAGGGCTCTAATTTGAGCATGTGGCCCGAACGCAGGCACAGAGTCGAGTTGGGGAAAACTATTTGACATGCAGCCCACATCTCCAGTAGTTAGTAGTTCTTAGGCAACAGGCAATTAGAGGAGATACCGCCGCTGTTATCTGCTGCTGAATCTGAAGGCAGATTCCAGTATTAATAGTCTGAGAGGCGAGCAGCACCTGAGCCTCTGGGACAACAAAGAACAGTGGATATCCTGCAAGCAAAATACGTTAAGCACTGCTTTACCCCTTCGTACCATACTCTGTAGCTGCTAAGGACATTTCCACTTCCATTCTACCACTTCAAATCTTTTACAAAACATAGCAGACACAAATCACAGCCATATGACAGCTGTTTGTGTAGGCCCTCTTGGCTAACATCAATTTACAGGAACAAGTGCTACGTTTGAAGAAAAAAACAAAAAACAAGCAAAACTTTCACAGCAGAATGACACTCAAGATAAACTAAAAAGGACTGAAATAATTTGAACTGATTATTCAACCCACACAGGAGTTTGTTTTTTTCACAACTGGTTTCCTGCTAAAGTTATCAGGCTAATTAACACTTTGCTTCAGAAAGGTGTTGAATTTGGAAATAATTATTGGAAATTGCAAAATTAGAGAAAGGTAAGATGACAAAGAAGTACTGAAAAGGCAAACTGTGAATTGTTAAATTTAGCTAAACTGAACATTTTAATTGATAACAAGAACATCTCCTTACACCGAATTCACACCGGAGCAACGGCAAAGTGCAGCCTGCAGCAGGCTGCCATGCGATGTCTATGAAAGGCTGCGCTGGCCGCTCCCAAGCTCAGCAAGCTGTAGCCGTTTGATTCTGCGGCAAAGTGCGGCCGAAATAAAAAGTTAGGAAATGTTTAACTTTGAGTGGCGAATGCGGCCAGAGACCCTGTTCAGACCTGGCATTAACGTACGTCTTGGGTGATCCAATCACAAGTGGACAGCTTCTACTGTCATTGGAGTCATGCTGATAAAACCTAAAGCGTCAAAGGAAAAAATACACTTCATAAGGCAGAGGAGGATCACTGTCTTATTCAGATGTGAACAGGATGGATCTTGTACCTGTGTTGTTGATGTCACAGAAGAGATTCTCTGAAGTACCAGGCCACTTCTCTCTGGCACAGAGAACGTCGCAGTAGTTTGGTTTCATCTTTGATCCTGCAGAACACAAACGTAGAAAATGAAGCCCACGCTGCTAAAAGAAATTCATGGTTCTCAGTCAGCTTTAGAGCTATGGAACTAAAGCACTCACTATTAAGTCCATTTTGATATAGCACATTTCAGTTTCAGATGCTAAAGCACAGCCCAAGGCAGCTTTCACACTGACAGCAGCACTGCTGCAAAAGCTCAAGCCTTCGTCACTCATTTCAGTGAGACCAATGTTTTGGCTCAGCGGGGGATCCTATCTCGCAGGGATCAGGCAAAACAATTGGTTGTGGCCTCTTTAATTCCACAGCATAATGTTAGGTCATTAAACAAAACACACAATCAAATACGTGCAAGCACACATAGGGGGTAAAATACCTTGTGGCGTGGATTTTGTTGCATTGTACTACTACCTGGTCAGCATTGAGATGGAGGAGATATAGTTATTATTACTGCTGTGATTAACTTTCCAGAGCTGTACAATAAAAGCTCAGAGGAGTACAAGGACATAACCCACTGTCTTTGCATTTTAAACCTTCATCCTGGGCTTGTTTGGTTGTAATTCATCTTCTTTACCTGCACCCTGTGGCAACATGCTCAAACTTACACAACCCCTTGTATTGTTTGAGCAATAGTCGGTGTGAAGGGCTCTAATGCAGCACTGGATGTTGAAATGATGAGCAGACAATGTTGCTGTAATCCCAGAACATTTGAGTGAGGAAGAAAAACTCAAGAGAAAGCCTACCACAGCAGACTACTGTATAAAGAGTTGTACTAAGATAAGCAAAATAAGAATCATATAACCCCAAAGAAACATTACAGTCCAGGCTGCAAACTAATTAGAGCCAAAGAACAAATATAACACTCAGCTCTGTAGGCCACTAAAATACTAGGTAGAGCTATAAGAGAGGGAGAACAGCATCAGATATGTAGCAGGAAGTGGATGGTTTCAGGGGATTTAAAGACAATGAAATGCATTTTTCATCTTCCTCCTTGTTGCCCCATTACAGTGATTAGATCTCCAAAGAGTGAAGCCTGGAGTTGATGTGTTTTGTACGAACAAATATAAAAGCTGCTTCTTCAGATGTGGATCATAAAGGCCGTCTGAATTTACTTTGCATTGATGAAGGGACACCCTGGAGTTGGAGAAATTCAGTAGGAAGGCAAAAACAACAACGAGGGGATGAATAGGTGAGCTTGTTTTGCTGAGAGAAACCAGACTGGTGTGGTGTTATTTTTTGCTCTAAGCTGATAAAGATGTAGTTTAGATAGTAGTAGATAATGAGACTGTATTTCATTTCACTTCATTCATTTAGCCTGACACTTTGTTCATGTTAGCTGCTTTCTTGTTTTGTTTATAGCGACCTGAACAAATCGGAAATGTTGGCAGAAATTCAGAGGTCTGGAGCAAGTTTAAATGAAGATCATTGCAAAACATTTTCCTGCTTCCTGTGAAGTTTAAGAGGTACTCATAATCAACACAATGACAACCTTTACACACAGTATTACAGGAATTGATCAAAACACTGAAAACTGAGCCATTCCACTGACTAGGGGCATAATATGGTGACTCTGCCCCCTAGCCAAATCGCTGATTACACCCATGCCCACCCACACCGTCCCCAACATCCGGCTCACACTTGCAAAGAAACCATTAACAGTAATGAGAATCGATGAGGGTGTTAAAAGTATTGGCAGTCCGGCCCAGGAGCTGCTCTCGGTTACCCTCTTTATTAGTCTGGAAAAAGAGTGCTGGTCTCTAGCCTGCCAGCTCTAAATAGGAGAGCATTGATCAGAAGGTCAGTCCGGGCTGAATCTAGCCCTTTAATTGCCCATGTCACTCCTCATTCTCGTTGCAACAGCTGTCAGTCGTCTCCCAGGTGAACCAAGGCCACCGTCAAACGTGGCAGTTCACACCGAGGCAGACGCTCGGATAGAATACAGCTTACGCAAGAGGCAGGAAATCTCAAAATCACAGTGAATTTCTTCAGTCGAGAACAGGAAAGAAACCCACACACTTACGGTTTCTGTCAGCAAATTAGGCATTTCTATTAATCCGCTCGTTGCTGTATTAGCCATCTGAATTTCTCAAATTTGGCAAAGGATGTCCCTTCCTCAACGCAATACAGATGCCTCAATGCCTTCATATAGACGACATTGCTAAGCTGTTCTCCCTAATGGCGCCTTCAACTGTCTGAATCCCATTTACGGACACTTAAGTAACATTAAACCACTCAGTTTGTCAATTAACATCAGCTGCTGAACCTTGCATGAACATAGATTATACAAAACATACATACTGCATATTAAAGCTGGAGAATGCATTTCACTAATGTCACTTAAACGTTTAGCTATGTAGAGTACATAGCAAACCAGTACATTAGCAGACAACTGCAATGACAGAGAAAACGTCTGATAGTAAAGAAGAGGCAGACAAGAATTTGAGAGTTTGCCAAAAGGGATTTTAGAAAACCTTGAGGTGGTAAGTCTCAATTTAAATCCCACCTTAAACAAGCTAGCATGAAGGGTACAGAAGACATCACAATAACTTTTACATGATGAAAAATGATGAAAATGTTATAATTCATTTTGAAAAGCTGAAGGAAAGATGGTTATTTCTTTAAATGAGAGCCAACAGCACCCAGTCTCCATGTATAGTGTGCCGGCAAAGCAGATAAATGTAATCCCTCATTAGGTCTAATTACTGTACTGGAAGATGAATACAGACTTGCCACTTACCCCTCCCCTTTAACCTCATGAATTACAAGTTTCTTTATTCAGGCTTTTACTGAAACCATTAACTTATAAAATGTACTTACACAGGTAACAGCTCTTAGTTCAACCCTGTCTCCTACAAAATGACGTTCCCATACAATTAAACTGCATTCTCAGTCATGTTTTGAGGGAAACGTATTTTCTCCCAGACAACGGTCTGGAACAATACAAAAAACACAACAACACTACTTCGTTGGGTTTAGTAAAAAAACATCATGGATTGGCTTAAAATGACTATGACATTGAAACAAAACCAAAAAACAACACTTTTAGGCTACATCCACACTAATATGTTTTCGATCCCCATCCAAACACATGTTTTAAGGCCATTTCAGAATTAATCTCCATCCATACTACCACGCCTGAAAACGCATATCACATGACCAATTCACGTACACTGGGCATGCACGTGCCGGTGTAAACAGGAAGCAGCGCTGGGCACGCGAATTGATGTAAAGCGCTCGAATAATAGCTTGTCTCCTGCGCATGACGTCATGACTGATAAGCCCAATCAAGAAGTGAACGTGTCCTCCTTTTCAAAGGTCTCCGTTTCTGTCCATCCAGGCTAAAACGCAACCCTGGAGTTTTAAAACTAAAACAGGGTCAGCAGTGTTTTCAAACGTCTCTGTTTTAAGGGATCGAAAACGGCGGAGTAGTGTGGACGCTAGGCATAAACGTATTAGTGTGGATATAGCTTTAGTTTCACACGGGACACAAATAGCGGTCTCCTGGGGGAAAATCCTATGTTTGTTTGACCCATCCACCACCGCCTGTAGTGGACTTTCTTATTTGATATGCTTGTTATTATACCAAGCAACTTTCATTGACATTGTTCCATGTAACTTTCATTAATGGTTGCCCGACATACTACGTCACCTGCTCTGCTCATCGCTCTTGATGTCAAAGACAAACGTAATGCACGACAAAATACCTCCAAACGTAATTGAGAATGCAGTTTAGTTGTATGAGAACATAATTCTTAAGAGACAGGGATGTCTTAGTTTTGTGTCAAAATTATATAACTAACATTTAGTCAGCAAATTCTCCTGCTCGTATTATGAGGTTTCAGTATTAATAATATAATATTTATGAAAAACAATTGTTGGGAAGATGATGAAAGAAACATTGCAATAAAGTATTAAACTTTTTTAATGCAAATGTAGCTACATTCATTTCCATTCACTCGACAAATAAACATATTCATGAGAGAAGTAAAACTTTCACAGAGTTACCTGCTGAAACAAAAGGATAAACATTTCTAAAGATCTCTCCCTCTCTGATTCCAGCAGCACCGCAGCGCTCAGAGGGAGGAAAACCAGTCAAATCCTTTCACACATTAATCCAGATGTCTGGCTGCTTCAGACACAGAGAGCTCTGTCAGAATTGTATCCTGGCTTTAGAGCTGGAGTCATTTCAAATGTCTTGGCAGCTAATCAGCCGCTATCTTTCATCAAAAAGTCACAGTGACAGGGCCAAGCAAGCCTATCTTTACAAAATCTACCAGGGTAAGATTGGGTTTCAGTTGTACAGTCATTCGAAGCTTTAGTGTTTGATAGGCTTGAGAGGAATCACATACACAAATCCAGCGTGTGGCATATGTCTGGCTGCAAGCCTGCTCCGGATTTTTTTCTGGATGTAACACGGGTAGATAAATAGGTTTCGTATGTTCTATAATCCTTCAAATAAAAGCACATTCAGATAAAACCAGGAAAGCAAGACAGACAGATGGCAACTAATCAAATCCTAAGAAACCCAGCACACAAGGGCTTAGAAATCCACCGTATCTAATTCCAGCTCCCATTAGCTTGAAATATGTAGATGTCATTCATACAGGACATGATAGCCAAGGGTAAAGTATGCAATGATGTTGTGAGCTCTTTTTTTGCTATAATCAAAGTCCTCACAGCTCATCACTACAACTGGAGATTTGGTTCAATCACCAGAAATACAACCCATCATCAGCACCGCCTGATTAAAAGTGTGGCTTTCATCTTTATGAAAAAATTTGAGAAAGTAACTGCTCTGTCCAAAAGTGCTGGGGTCATCCTCAGATGATCAGGTAATCAGTGCAAAACAAAGCCTGCATTGTTGTTCAGCTCATGAATTTGAAAAAGTCGTGCATGTTTGGGGTGTGATGATGAACACTGCATTTTTCTCTCTGCGCTGGATTAAAATGAAAGCACATCCACCCCTCTACTTGTCAATGTCACTGCAGCTTCCAGACTTACCGGGGTATGAAATTAATTTACTTCACACCTTTTCGGAGACTTCACATAAGATCAACGTCCATTGAGATCTGATGGGGAGATTTACCCTAAAGCTGAAAGCTACATAGCCTAAATGACTGACCACGGGGAGAGAGGAAGGGTATTGCACCGAGGTGGTTGGACCAATTTCAACAGCAATTCAGTCTGCCTGAGGACAAAATAGGCTGTGTATAGCAGGTGAGTGTTTAGGACTAAATGGAGCCTGTTATCAAGCACTAGGCTATGCCCTGAAAGTAGAACCAATGCACTTACGTTGATCCCGGGTGTATACTGCAAGGTCATGGTGAATTTTTCATTCATCTTTTATGTTACATATACGTAAACCTACAGCAACTCCCATGTGGTACTTGGAGTATGAGCGAGTCCACTGCTCTATTTCTTTAAGCCTCCTGGGAAGCGCACAGCGTATGCTCCCATACTGTCATTTAAGCTAGTTTATTTTTACACCGGAAAGGTAGGCGATGTTTAAAGTTGTGAAATAGATTTATTTTTAACAGCCATTTGAGTGAAGTGGAGCAGAACGTAACATAAGACCTCTGCGAAGGAGGGAGGTGACTATAATTAAGTTAGTATGCCAACTAAATGTCTTCATCTGCACATTAACTTTGCCCTCGTTTCTACCCCTGCAGTGCATGTCAAGTTGTAAATAAGAAACATCCTGCCTGTGAGTATACGCTTGGAGTGATGGAGCAGAAAAACATTCAATTAAAAAAGTCTTCATTGCCATATAAAGGGAAATTATGGAAATTATATTCTACTTTTTTTTATCAGTCCTTTACCAGTATATTGTGTTATTTTAAGAATGACAACTGGCAGCAGGAAAATGGTTTCTCCTAAAAGGTTAACCTGAGTTAACCCCATCCGCATGTACGATGCCTTAAACTTCTTCTCTCGGCTGAAACCTGCATCTCAACATTCCTACCACAACAGCTGAAAACTAACACTCTTTCAATTGATATGAGACATAACACTAGGACCTGTATAATATATTATTTGCATCAGTTAAAGGAAAGCTGCACCGCTATGTTTTCTTAATGCAAATTTCAGCAATCAAACATGTCTAAAAAGCTTTACTAATTCAAATCAAAGCCTCCTTCAGGCTCAGTGTGCACTATGCATCTCTGTAAGAAAATATAAATATCCAGTTGAACTCAGAATTACGTGATACTGAACATTAAAGGGCTAAATGAAATATAATTAGCACAATTCAAATGCCCCCATTATACTGATTAAAGGCAAATAAGACATACTAGTCTTATTTATGTGTTGTCAGGTTTTCACGATGGCGACTGAAGGATTTAACCATCGGCGCAGGAAGTGGGGGTGCAACTGCAATAACTGCAATGGAAATTAAAAATATATATATATATATATATTATGTATGAAATGGCTGTATCCTCACTGTCCTGCATTTTTGTATACCATACTTTATGTCTTGTCTGCTTGCTTTAGTATGTCTTTATATATGTGAAGTGTTTTTCATTAGAAAGTTTTGTCTTGAAGCTTTTTGGGCATTATCTTTATTAATAATAATGGTCCAAAATGATGCAGTTTTAAGTAAAAAAACCTTCAAATGTCCTTGGGTGAGGATCCCCAACTCATATTTATTAAAAGAAAAAGAAACACATCCTGTGCACGAATTCATATAGATATTATTTTGCTATTAACTCTTTTCACTATTCTCTTCTCTCACATTGTTGTTTTGTGGTGGGTAGGTAGGTACTGTATGCATAGAGACCCAAAATACACACACAAGCTTATTGATTCGCTCAGATGGCACCCTCACACCGCCTGCCTCTTCTTATCCAGCTCCCAAATTCCCTTAAGGGTCAATAAAACATCTCGTAATGAGAAATGTCACCTTTGCTCACCCGAAGTGGGACAAAAACAATTTGGTTCAGAACATGGGGAATGTTCTCAACATGGTGCCATCCACCCAGCTAAGTTTAGCAAGATAGCCTCAGGCAGGAGAGTCTAGTCAGACAGATTTAGCAGATGAAATCAAAATAACGTTGGGGCACTTTTACACAAGACACTGCAAACACTAAGAACGCACTGTTATATTTAGAACAATCAAACAAACAGAGGCAAGAAACACCACACTAATATTAATAAGCAAAAGGTCAGTGGTGGGCTGTAATAGACTGACAAGTGTTTACATTCACATTAATGATGGGATTAGTGGGAGTAATCATCTTCAGGCAGTATTTAAATACCATGCAAGGTTATCATGATAAGATCCACTGATATTTAAAACATGAATGAGGAGAAAAAACAACTTATTTTTGCAGTTTTAAGCCTTTGGTTTTACTTTAAAACAATAATTAGTGCAGAAAACAACAGCTAATAAATACCAGGTGTGCCATTAATTAGGCTGACGGTGTCACAAGCCTACACTGCTTGTTTACCAAAGGAAATAATGGGACATCCTACTTCTTAATGAAGCATTTGTCATCAACAGATGTGAACCTTTTTTGAACAGTGGTGTATAAGCTTCTAAGGAGCTAAAGTTGTGTGCATAATTTTGAGAGCAGTGGGTGCGGACATCCTGTTGACGTCCTACAAACCGTTTAGGCCTGTGACATCAGCCTAATTAATGCAACGGAGTAATTGGTTTGGTATTTATTAGCTGTTGTTTCCTGCAATAATTAGTGTCTTAACCAAAAGCTTGAAACTGCCTCTGTCCTTTTTTGGGAGTAACTCTACTCTTATATAAGGATATCATGATTTAGTTTGTCGCCCCTGCTCCCTAAATCCGAGTTAGCCCCGATTCAACATTTATATTTTCCTAAATAATACAGTTAGTGTGCTTACAGCAGACCAACATTAAAACAGTAAAAACAATTAGGGCTCCAACTAATGATTATTTTCATTAGCGAGTATTCTTCATCCTAAAGCCCAAGGAGATTCAAGCTTCAAGTTGCTTGTTTTTAGCCAACCGACAGTCCAAAACCCACAAATATTCAGTTTATTATCACATAAAACAAAGCAAATCCAAATAAGAAGTTGGAAATAGAAGATATCTGTCATTTACCATGAAAAATGACTTAAAATGTTCTCTATTTGACATTCAGAGGAGCATTAATATAGCAGCAAACAACTATTCACTATGTAAAGATATAGAGTAATGTCTACCTGAGCAGAGAATGAAGTCACTCTCCCTCTGTGTGAGTTGTAATTGGGCAAAAACCAAGTAGTTTTTTGCATGCAATTAAATATGTTATTTTCCACCTATTCTAAAATGATGTATTTTAATATTTGTGCATACTGGGGTCCCTAAACAGTCTTAGAATTGTTTAAATTGGGTATCACTGTAAAGCTGAGACTCTTGTGGATCCAATGAGTCCAATTGGATTCATGTGTGATGATGTTAGTCCTCATAGGAGCCATTTCTCTAAAATTGTATACATATGGTGGTGTGTCTTTATACTATGATGGTTTTCCTAAAATTAGATTTGAAAAAAAATGTATCTCAATATATTTTATATCAATATATTACCTTGCTACAGTATCTCAATATATCACAATATATTGAATCGTTACCCCAGTATAATGATACGTATCGTATCACCAGATTCTTGCCAATACACAGCCCTAGTAAACACTGTTAGATTTGTCAGCATGGTTGCCGTTGTTTGCACTGTTAGCGCCGTTAGCACTGTTAGCTGCAAGCCAGCGGCTCAGCCGTCGCCATGTTGAGAGCCGTTAAGAGGCAATAGATATGCTCTCAATTACGCGCTTAGCACCTTTAAAGAAATAATTATCAATATAATTAGCCACTTAATTTTTTGTCAATCACCCAACTGATTGATCGACAAATCATTTCAGCTCTAAAATTAATCCAATTCAGATAATGATATGTTTAACAGATTAATACCTCCACATTAAGTAAATATAACCTGTATCACAGCTTTCTATTAATGGTTTCCTCCAGTCATGTGTATTGTGTCTGTGAAGAGCAGAGTGTTAGTCTGCAACTGCTGTAGCAGAAAGACGTGGACAGGGTTTTGACAGCCTCGCCTTCAGTATGAACAAAATATTGAAGTTCAATTTTAGTTTTTACAATAGCAGCAGTCCTCTAGAGCTGTGGTGCACCAGCAAAACATCTGTCTAGTTTATGATTGACGTGCGCTATAAAAACACATTTTTATGCCATGCAGCAGAATTGCATGTTTTTAATTATATTGCCCTATAGATCTCATCTATGTGCGTGTAAACCCATACCTCATTAATATTCCTAAACAAGCTTTCAGCTACTCTAACATTGCCCACTGATTATCAAGGACATGACACACACTTTATATGTGGGCTCTGAAAGCAGAGGGACTGCCCACCACTCACAGCAATTTCAAGTAATAAAAATGTTGACCATATGGTGGAAAGTGGGTGTGCTGTTATTGTAATGCATTTTAATAAACTGAATTAAGATCGCAGAAGGAAACAACATATTTCTCCTTGTGTCCACAAAGATGGGATATTTTACATAAATAACTCCACTGCTGGGGCATAAACATAAATGTGTACTGTCCATTACAGTATAAATGAGATAGTGACTGGTGAATATGCACATCTACGCACATATTGCTTGCAATTGTATAGGTCAATGTCAACCTAATCCAGCCTAATTCTTAACTCAATTATTTCCATAAATAAATTGTTTTCCAATTAAAAGACAGAGCTGTCACTGATTCTGAAAAGCAGCAGCTATTAATCACTTACATACGACGATTGATTTTTGTGCTCATGTAAAGCAAGTCATGCACAGCATAAAGCACTGGCCACCACTGTTAATCTCTTTTGACAGAACAAGATCATATTTTGAACAGGCTAGCTTAGTGAAAAACTACCCGATATTTGTATGCAACGCAGGCTTTTGACTTCAAATGTAAGGTTATTGCATTTTTTATTGAAGCTTAGCAGCCACGGTCACCTTACCTAACATCCAAACTCAACTGAACCGACAGATCTGAAATGCAGTGCAGACAAATGCACTTTTAATAAGACGATGATTGCTACAGCAGTTTACTCCGATAGCATGTTGTAACAAATAAATTCTCTTTTAAATGGAAGTTGAAAGGCCTCTCTATCAGAGGAGACTCAGAGAGCCATTCATGATGAAACTTGTGCAATTTTCCAAAAAGAAACTCTTCATTTAAATAAATAAAAAAATAGTCTGGTTTACTATTAATTAAAATATGATGAAATCAAGGTCAGTTCTGGTCAGGGTGTATGCTACTTACGATGTAAGCAAACATAGAATATCATTAAATATGAATCTGACAAAGGGTACAATAACAAAGGAAGACATCATCAGTCACCTGATGGGGTTCATAGCTCCAAGCTAGGCAGTCTGTGTTTTGTTTATACGGTTACAGATGATAACGTTTATAATATGGTATGGGGTTTAAAGGCCTAATTGTAGGTATTACAGATTGTTTTGTTTTCTTTAGGTATTTGTGTTAATATGGCTAGGTGTATAAGTTTAGAAATGTGTTGTTAAAAATAGGTTAGAAATGTTATGTTTAGTATGAGTTTTAGGGGTGGACTGATCCGTCTTTTTCTCTCCCAATATCTATTCTGATACCTAAACTCAGAGTACCCATCCAATACCTGGCATATAGTCATAAACAAAACAATAATATGCATCAGTGATGCAGTGTCACTAAAAAATTTAGTTAGCGGCAGTGACTCAATGAATGAATTGTGAGGATTTTAGACTTTTCTTTGTCTTACGTCAGAATATCTTTAGGTTTTTGGAGTGTTTAGCAGACAAAACAAGCAATGCAATGGCATCCCTCTAGGCTTTAGGACATTGTGATCATGGGCATTTTCACTATTTTCTGGTATTTTGTAGACCACATGATCAATCAAGACAATAATCATAATGTGGATTGGCCACATCCATCCAATAACTAGTTAGGTGATGGCGCCAATACTGATCCAACAAATCGAATTATTGCATCTCGGTGGAAGGAGTTTGAAGGACATTAGCTACTGCCACTTCAGCTACTTTTCACCCCCTCGACAATTGACAATCGGATTGCAATCAGATAGTGCTTGACTACATGAAAGTACAGGTGTAAATGCACCCAAAATGCATTGAGTACGGATTATGATCCGATCAGCCAAACCACCTCCGGAGGTGGTCAGGGACGCATTGTGACCACATTGAACACAAGTGAAAATGTAACTGCGTTTTCAATCCACATACAACAACTACTTGGATGGAAATATGTAATGCTAGGGCTATCCCGAGTACCATTTTTTGGGCTTCAGAGCTTCAGTAGTAATCAACGTTTGCAAGCTCTCTCCCCCTAAACTGCGGCGTTTTGAGGCTGATGTGTCCGTGCTTCTGCAAGCCCATGCATAATGCAGCCTTCCTCTCAGCCTTTTTAGACATAGCGAATGGATCTCAATGTGGACACAGGAGACACATATTAAGGTGTAAATGTAATCAGGTTATATCATATCTAATCTGGATACAAGATACATTTTCATGCCAGGTGTAAAGGGGGTCTTAGTTGTCCATAGCGTATGATCCTCGTCCCCTCCTCATATTTCTAATTCTCTCTGATGTCTCCTACAAATTAGAGCCAACCATTGTTCCCAGCTGATCAGACTTAAATGCAACAGAGAGCACAATGACATCATAACGTGTAACAATAGGCCTCCTACTCTATTATACATGTAGAAGCCCCTCAGCACTCACAGCTGTGGTGTTCATATGTCTCTGTCCTGTGCCTCCGAATCGAGCATAGATCCATCGACAGCGCAGTAGATCAGGTAACACTGGCCTGGGTGCAGTTCTTATTTGTGCAAAGCAAGGTCATGGAACCACATGGATGCTGGATCAATCAGACAGAGTAATGAAGCACAACCTGCTGACATGAGGAATATTGACACCTCTATTACATCTTGGTCCGGCAGTCCTCAACGCTGCTTAGATAAATCAGGGCCAAGTAGAAGGAGGCACGTCAACTACTGAACGTAATCCTTCACCTGATAAACAGAATACAAGAAGAGCTTAATAACCACAGCATAATGGAAACAGGGCTCTTCCTGGAAATGCCGAGCATCAAAATGTCACAGAATTAAATATCATTTTGGTAGCTGTGGCTGCAATAAAGTTCATCATCTGTGCTCAAAAGTTTCTGCTTAGTATTCAATACGTGAAAATAAAAGCTAAGATAACTTACTTATCATGATCTCATATATATCATATAACTTGCCTTTTCCAAAACCCAAATAAATCCGGTTTATGTACAGTAATATAACACAGACAAATCAGCAAAGGCAAGTAGCTAATTAGAGCTGCAGTCGATTAGTCCAACGACAGAAAATTATTCGGCAACTATTCTGATAATCGCTTAATTGTTTCAGCCATTTTCCAAGCAAAAATGCTTGTTTTTCCAGCATCTCAAATGAGACGATTTGCTTTTTTCTTTGTAATATATGATAACAAACTGAATATCTTGAGGTTTTGGACAAATCACAGTGAACGCTCAGAAATTGTAAGAAAATAACTGTAAGATGAATCAATAATGAAGATAATTGTTAGCTCCAGCTCTACAGCAAATGTTTGGCAATTTTGCTTGAAAAATGACTTAATCCATAATCAAAATTGTTGGTGATTCATTTTCTCGTCGTTTCAGCACATTGGAGCAAAGAAAGATCTTTTGATTAAACCTTGATTAAAGATTGCATGCATGATTGGTTGCATACTTAATTATTATATTAAGTAATAAGCTAGTTATACATCCACAGCCCAGTCATTTAATGAATCACCTGACCTCCTTGCTTTTAGTAAGTCTCCACAGCATCACAGGAAATAAATAAAATTACAAAAACTGAATTAAATATTGAAGATATTGGCCCACAGCTGTGCAGCAGATAGAAATATCCATGCAGTTGCTTTGTCCTTGAATAAACAGTTTTTTAAAAACGCTTAAAGCACCTCAAATGTCTTTTTCTCAGCCAGATTTTGGTTGTATTTCTGACAATGGGGACTCAGAGGGGGGCCAGAACCAATGGCATCCTCCATTTTTAATCAATAGGAGGATTAACCTTTGCTGTCAGCGGCGCCTCTCATCGCAAAATGTGGAGTCAAGATTTAGGATTATACCTGTGAAGACATGCTTTAGCTCATTATTGGACTCAGATCTTCAGACCTGCATGACACCCCATATATCACTGGCATTAGGTTACCATTAATGACTCAGTAATCCTTCAAATCTCTCCAAAGAAATGCACCTCATCATGAGCCTTTCTGGAAATGAATGTATTTGCAGGGGTGTCTTCGGTAATGATCCTCCATATTTTTAGAGGCAAGCTCACCACTTTTCATGCCCTCATCAAAGGCTGGTCGTCTGAACATTTAGATAAGTACCACAATGGTGATTCTTATTATTTCCATATCACTCACACAGCGCTCATAAAACTGTCTTACTGCACAGAGCAAACCACAGCACAATAATTTGACCCAAAACTAGTTTCTGCAAACGATTGATTTACTACTTGACCCCAGTGCTGAAACATTAGTTGACTGGATCGTCAGTGTTGAACTGCCATAAAGTTGGGTTAAATGATTAATTGATTATCAAAGTGCTTTCAAGTTGATCAGCTAATTCATTAAAGTGCTTCATGGTGCAGAGAGAAACAACAACAGAAAGTAGAGGACAAAGAAAATAAATAAATAAAAAATGTTTACAATGCACACAGAGATAAGAGGGGTCATTTATCCAGTAAAAATTCAAAATTTTCTCTGGTTCCAGCTTTTCAAATATAAAAAATAGCTTGTTTTGTATCATTGTTAAATGAATTACCACAGATGACCCTAAATTGGTCCTCTATAGGCCTTTTTCACAGCAGCCATTTTGACGTGTCATATGGTGCCTTCAAATGGGGTCGTGTTTACCATGTTCACAAGAAGAGTCCATATGAACGCCCACCTCTTGTCGTATTCGCGACCTCATAAGTGGAAAGTTTCTGAAAGCTCAGAGTTTACGAGTTGTGACGTGATTGTTGACGTTGTCAGAAATGGCGGAGGCCACGGAAGTTAATTTTTCAGTGCATAATGAGTTAATATTTTGTAATTTAGTCACATATTGTTTTTTCTTTGTAATTTTATAACATGTCTGAGGAAAATGTTGATATTCCCAACGGCCTCATCTTTTTCCTCTGTCACCATGTCTTTGCATTTCCTGCATTATGTTACACTAGCTCGCTAAATTGTTAGCTTCTGTGACTTCCAGACGCCGACAGTAACATTAATATTGCCATTGCTTAGCAGCGGTGTTCTCGCGACTTAACCCCTTGAACGTCAAGCATATCATGTACACGACTTCCCATGTTGTAAACACGAGCTCACGAGTTTCATCGTAAGGCACCAATAGCGGGGTAAACACAGCTGTGATTAATAAAAATTAATTATGGTCCCGTTCTATGTAGTGTGTCACAGCCATTCCAGTGAGTCAGTATGCACAATGGAACAGGGCCATAATTATTGTTATTAATTACACCTGTGTTTATCCTGTAATGACATGTCAAAATGGCTGCTGTGAAAAGGGCCAACATGTCAACCACACTCAATGCTATTTCCCTGATGAAAGTTTTCCTCAACATTTATTCATTTACTATTACAGTCAAACCTGTATAACCTTGTATTGTCTGAACGTTATAACTTTAATTTACTAAAGGTGAGGTACAAAACAGGCTAGAATAGAGATAACAATCGTGTCTACCTCTTGGAGGCATCTCTCTAAAGTTCAGCCATATTGGCTGCCATGATTGGTGCAATCAACGGTTACTCTGTGCTCAAAATAACCTCCTGGAAGCTCGTGCTCTACTCAATCACATAAAATAGTTGTGACCATCACAATGTGACTACTCATTGATCCTCTTCTAGCCTCAAACTTGACATAAAGATAAAACATTTTGACCCCACATCAGGACTAACCAGCTGTAGTATGTATAAAAGTGAAAAGGAATCATTAGCTCAACACCCTTAAGGGTCATTTAATTGCTGTTAATGGTCATTTAATTGCTGTCTTGTAATTGCTTTTCCCCATCTTGTCCATGAATCTGTTTTTATGTTTTTCATTTTTTCCCACAATTATTATTTTAAGTTATTCATTGCTACTTAAAGTCATTTGTTAATACAACTAATGTTTTTTCTTCTAATTTAATTAATTATACTATTGTGGTTTTGAGATTTTATTGTTTCAATAAATTGCATTGAAGGGAAGAAATAAAACAACACATTTAAATTTGACAGAGTATTTTGTGTGGCCGGTGAGTGTATAACATACATGATGTTACACACTTACCGGCCACTTTATTAGGCACACCTGTTCAATTGCTTGTTAACACAAATAGCTAATCAGCCAATCACATGGCAGCAACTCAATGCATTTAGGCATCTAGACGTGGTGAAGACGACTTGCTGAAGTTCAAACCGAGCATCAGAATGGGGAAGAAAGGGGATTTAAGTGACTTTGAACGTGGCATGGTTGTTGGTGCCAGACGGGCTGGTCTGAGTATTAAACTGCTGATCTACTGGGATTTTCACGCACAACCATCTCTAGGGTTTACAGAGAATGGTCCGAACAAGAGAACATATCCAGTGAGCGGCAGTTGTGTGAACGGAAATGCTTTGTTGATGTCAGAGGTCAGAGGAGAATGGGCAGAGTGGTTGGAGATGATAGAAAGGCAACAGTGACTCAAATAACCACTCGTTACAACCAAGGTATGCAGAATACCATCTCTGAACGCACAACATGTCGAACCTTGAAGCAGATGGGCTACAGCAGCAGAAGACCACCCGGTACTAGCAAGGTGTACCTAATAAAGTGGCTGGTGAGTGTATACTCATAATATACTTTCTAGAAAATAGACATATTATAAATAGATTACATGGTAATATATATTTTTTTCATTGTTTCCAGTCATTCCCAACAGCCTTGACTGGCACAAAATACAGTATATCACAGATCACATGGTTAAGATCATATCTGTCTGTTTTACACTCTTTGACTACCAGGTGGTTCCCTGCACATGAAGCCTCGAGAAATGAACCCTTTTCTGAACCAGTTTGCTGGAAAGCTTCATGAAGCTTCACTACATAAACTAGTTGTGACCACCACACTTTGACTGCAACTCATTGATCATCTTCTAGCCTCCACTTGACGTAAAGATAAAACATTGAAATGGACCATTCTGCATGATGAGTACGTTTACTTTTCGTACTTTCAGTGTGATTTCATGCTAATACTTTTGCTCTTTCACTTTAAGTAAAACATGGAATACTTTTACTTGTTGTATAGTCTTAAATTGTGCAAAGCAAATGAACAAATAAACAAACAAGGGGGGATTTTCACTGCAGATGCTCAAGATGACGCTATAACATGCTGACGTCACGTCAACCGCTCAATTGTTACGTCGGCTACTTTCTAACATCACGTTATTACGTTATATCCGGACAAAAGTCAGATAGTTAGACTAAATTCATGCCTACATAACGCTTTAAATGACACTAAACAATGTGCTTTACATGTGGCAGAAACGTGTGTAATGTAATAAACAGTCAACTTCATTGTGACTCATTGTAAACTTCAGAGATGCTAACGGAAGTTAGCACCTGAGAAATGAAAGAGGAAATCAAAGCGGAAGTATTAAAGTACCTGGAGGTGAAGTCTGTCCTCTTTCATGCTCTCTGTGTCGCTGAGAGGAGTCCTGGTTAATCCACACGACTCTTGTTGTTAGTTTCTCTCTCTGTTGTTGTTCTTGTTGAGTAGGTAACCAGGTAACTAGGAGAAGCTTCTCGTTAGCAACGAGAGAGCTGTCACACAATGGCGGAGCCAAGTACGGAAAGCGAGAGGGCCGACACGTGCTGTTTGTTGACGTTTGTTCGCGTCCCCCTACAGGCGAGATACCTAGGATGGTTTCGTTTTGGTGCTGCTGTCAAAATAACTGTACTGAACAGAGACAGGGTGAATAAAGGTACTTAGGATGAGTAATAAGTAGAGTTTCCTTTGGGGGTTTTTCCAGGTATTACTTCAATACAATATTATAATATATATATATATATATATATATATAT
>CAKAOI010039830.1:0-22509 GCA_916701655.1 Sebastiscus albofasciatus
CAAACTAATCTTTTGGTGTATGTGTCTCCATAGGGCTCACACTTGCTTTAATCGTCTGGACCTCCCACCGTACCCCTCCTTCTCCATGCTCTACGAGAAGCTGGTCACTGCTGTAGAGGAGACGAGCACGTTCGGTTTGGAGTAACCTCAAATCAGTTCACACCCCAGGTTTAACTTGGGAGAGAGAAGCATCTGGAAATCCACCTTTCTCACTTGGCATGGGAAATAAAACTAATATCCTCAAATGGCAACTAACCTACCCAGTGGACAACTCTGCTGTTTTTTTGTTGTTTTTTTTCCAACTGGCTTTTCGTCACTCAGCAGCACTCGGGCATCGTTCCGATTCTCTGCCTTTCTCTCACATATCTAATAGGAGTCAGTCAAGTGAACACTTGGAAGAAAGGCTGAGAATCGGAGAATGCTTTGAAAAGCTGTACAGTACAATTTCTTGTTTTCATGGTTACCTTTGTTCATTGAGCCACATGTGTGCTTTATCTCTTCAGTTAATGGCCTTGTTTACTGGATTTCTTGCACCTTCCCTCCTCCTCCTCCTCCAAACCTGCACCCACCTGCACCTCAGAGACAGCTGCTCAGAAGCCACTAAGCTCCCCTCTCCCTCTCTGGACCTCTAAACTGTGTCTTTTCTGCACTGGGGCTGCAACCTTATGAACTATAATACACACACACACTTATCACCTTTGCACAACACAAACACACAACATGGGACATTTTGGTTGTATTGATGATGCAAACCAGTGTTTCCCCCAGGATTTTTTTATCAGCATCGAAAGATGTGACATTTTAGACTTAGAACTGGATGTTGGCTGGTTCTCCTGCCTGGTCTGAGAGCAGGGGATACACTAGTGTGCACAAATACACACACACACATACACACACACACACATGCGCACATAGATAATCATACGCAAATTGCATAAAAACAGTTGTTCTAAGACTGAAAATACACTTGTTTTGACAGTTTTTATTTCTGAGTAAGCTGGGCAATGAGTAACAAATCATCAGTGACACCTATGGACAGTGTCGTTGACCCATTGTGACGATGACGGCAGGTTCTGGTCACTACTGTTACCTTCAATACTGCAACATCCGAGCTCTTAAATGGGCACGGAAGGTAAAGACACATCTGAGACATGCAGCTCTGTTTCTGCATATACTCAACTAGGTATCCAATATCTCTCACACACACACACACACATGCATACAATATTACAGCATTAGCCTCGATGCTGTGGGTGCACTTTCTTACAGTGTAACAGATGCACTCACTCCGCTATTCAGATACATTTGTTGACACTTCAGTCAGATAAGAAGTGCAGGTTTCCTGTCTTTCGAACGGTTCCACACATTTATCACGAGCAATAGATGCACTTTCTCACACAGACAGATGAAGTATGACACACAAGGTCCCTCTCACTGATGTAATACCCTCCCACCCTATGAAAGTGATGAATGTACCAAATATGTGACTGAATGTACGGACCTCAAGCAACTCTGTTCGGCCCCCCCTGAGGAAGATTTCACGAAACACAAAGTGGAGGGAAAGCAAATCAAAATGTGACAAGGTTGCTTGAGGAAGGAGGACGCGCTTCACTTCTGATGTTGGCACCGGATTTGGCCGTGTTGGCTGAAAGACACTAGCCTGGTGTCACCCAGGTACCTGGTCAGGGTGATCTTTTTAGTGCCTCTTGGGTTTTCCTGACCATAAAGAGAAATTTCATAAGGGAATCTATTTTATTTCCTTGTAAAAAAAAAAAAAAATTGCCCAGATCCATGTGTCTCACAAATCAAAGATGGTGAATCTTAAGAAGCTGCAGTTTAAATTCCCAAAACAGATATCAACACCAGGGGGCAGTAAATATGTGCTGTCATTACTATGGCACCTTAAAATCAAGGAACCAGTGATTTCCTCCTTTCTGAATGACTTGACCAAGATTGATGATGACGTTGTCGGGAACAAGCACCAGCCTTTAGGGCTGTATGGATGTTATACTTTAGAACTTTTGGCATATAAGTCCATGCCAGGCAATAGCTTTGTCTTGAAAGCATGTGATAAAACATTTCTCCAACTCTTAAGTGCACGACCTAGACCCCCTGAGGACTCTTTCACTCAGTCTCACACACTTTCTTATATGCACACAGAAACACACACATACTCGTTTTCTATGGGGTGCATGCAAGATTACACCTACTGTACAGAGTCCTGTTGGAGCTACAACACGGGGGCTGGAATAGCGCTAGAGAGCCCCACATGATGATGCGAGATGTGGAGGCAGACTTTCGTATCCCAGCCCCACCCCCAACCCTCCTCCCGGTCCAATACTGCATGCGGGATCTTCCCGGTCAGCTCTGTGAGCTGCGCTGGGGCAGAAACCCCTAGATGGCGTTGTGTTATAGCTCGATATTGCATGCTGAAATAGTGCAACACACTGTCCTTACTAGCTTTTTTTGCATGAGGATATTGCTATCCATTCAGAAAAAGGGGTGAGGGAGCTGGTCAAGTTGTGTCACTTTGGTTGTGGCGCTCACTTGAGGCATGCGGCCTTATGCTTACCTGGCACTGTCATACCTTGAGTGTTAAGCTCATGGGAACGAGGTGTGGGAAATAGGTGCTTTAGTCACTAAGTTTTAGCTCTGGGAATGGACGATGTGCGAATGCAGTAGTTTGATTTCTCTATGACAGTGTGACGGCGAGCATCTCGGCAGCATGTTTCAAAAGTGTTGTTACTTTCACATGTGCGTGTCTGCCTATCTTAGTAATAGGTCGATGGTTATGGTTCATTGCTCATGAACCAGTGATGAATCAATAGGGCTGTTTTGATTTTGTGAAACGTGAGAGCACATGTTCGTGTACCATGTGTGCGGTCCTGTTTGTCTCTTTGTATATAAATGTATATGTATGTCTGTCCTGTTGTGTGTATAAATATATATTTTGCACCGAATGTACCAAAGGTTTGGGGCTTGCAAAGTCAACCATTAGGCCTGCTCTCTATTTCTGTCTAACAAAAACACATCCCACTTCTGGCTTCTGCCAAATCCTTACAGAGCATCACCTCATGTTTGCTTGAGGGGCAGATTTGTGGCATGGGCAACAACGCTTCACGTTAGGGATATACATTCACTTGGGTCAGATTGACGTTTTCCATAATGAGGCTTTTCTGCAGCAGGAGACTGGTAAGATTGATGACTTGCTTCACATCCAAATGAAGACAGTTGCACCTCTCGTCTCTCCTAGTACATTTCTGACAGGACACGTCTCCGGTTTTCAGAATTCCACTCTATGCAAAGCTCCTGTATGTGTGTCTCCATTTCACCCCAATGATTGTAATAAAAGAGAACAAATGGCAAATTTTGATTAATGATACATGACCCTTATTTATCTTTTACAGGAATGTTGTACTAATTGAATGAACAAAATGCTTAAATGTATTATCTTTATAGTACATTATACAACTGGTAACCACTACTTCTCCTTGATTAAATAATCCTCTCCTAAACCCAAAGTTAGAACCTTTTCCAGCCAGATGTGTAAAAAATAAAATAACTGCAACTAAATATAAAAATCTTACAGATGGGGAAAAATATGTTTTAAAAGTATCAAATTCTATCCCTGTATGTACTTCATACATTGGTATTGCGGTCTTTATGGGTTAGATACTGAGATGAGTGTGAGGCTTGTGCCCTGCAGATGCTTTGCCAGATGTTAATAAATGCACATGTGCACAGTGGTGTTCATGTTAGAAAAAGTTAGATAAGAATAAAAAAAAACAGTTAAGTTAAAATTATAACATATTAAGTAAGATTGACTTTCTACATTTAAAAAATATGAGAAACAAACATTTATGAGATAGCCTACTAAGTCCAAATTTCAGCTCATCTCATATTTTTGACTTTTTATCTCACAAATTTGATGCAGTATTTCACAATTTGGACTTGCTATCTCAAAATTATGACTTATAGTTATGACTCATCATTTTTAGATTGTATGTTAAAATGATGAATAAAATAGAATAGAATAGAAAGCTTTATTGTCATTGTACATAGTACAATGGAATTTGGAGGCTTCTCCAGCTCAGTGCAGTTAAAGATAGATAAAGAAAAGAAAAGACAGCTACAATACACATTAATTCCTCCATTTTACACATAACATTCACAACATTCACAGTACCCATTCGTTCCCCACATAATACGCACATGTTGGGAGTGCTTCTCCGGATCAGTGCAATTTAAAAAACTGTATAAATAGTGTAGCTATTTCACTAATAAAAAAAATGATTATTGAGAAACTAAGGCTAAGTCAAAAGTAAGATGTTAAGTCATACATTTGAGATAGAAATAGTAAAAATCAAAATAAGTCAAACTTTTGATTTACTTTGTCATATCTATGACATTTTGACTTAGGCTATCTCACAATTTTACTCATATTTCTGACCTACCATGTGTATTTATTTATTTAGGTTATTCCTGAACTTTTCATCTAGTTTCATTTTCTTGGCAGACACAGATTGCCATATGGTTATCTGTCTTCATTCTCTACTACATAATAGTCAGGGAGTTACTGATTACAGGTTACTCACCTATTAACTACATATAGTCAGGGAGTTACTGATTACAGGTTACTCACCTATTAAATCCAATCCAATCCAAATGTATTTATAAAGCAGATTTAAAAACAACAAAAATTGACCAAAGTGCTGTACGAGTATACATAAAAGCATTAAAACAACACAATAAAACACTAAGACCAACTTAAAACCAACAGGACATTAAAATAATAAAAGCATTAAGACCAATAGGAAAGGAAAAAAAAACTGTATACTCACTTTATCCAAATAAACTCCACCTCGCTTTATTCAAACACAACACTACTGCGCATGCACTACCGTGACGTGTCGAGACAGTGTCAAACAGGAGGATGTAAAAATGACCGTAAACTCTCGAGATAAACTCACCGAGCTTCTGAAGAGTCTCCGGTAGCGGCAGGTTGGATAGTTTAACACCACCGGGAGCAGCCGTAGGTTGTAGGTTTAATATAGAAGAACAACTCCTCTTCAGTTGGGCGGAGGAAACTCACTTTAACTCACTTTCTAACCCGCGACATTGACCGTCGAGCTAACTCAGTTAGCCACAGTTGAGCTAGCCGGAGTCGGTAACGTTGAAGTAGCTGAACAGAACAGCGACCGACTAGTTCACGGTAACCGACTGAGTCCACGGTAACATGTAGCTGACTACCGGGAGGCTGGCGGTGTAAACGGTAGATAGACACTTTAGGTTAGTTGTGTAGTTCGTCTTAGCGTTCAGAGCAGTATATATATAACAGCCGGGTAGCTGCAGTGAGGACTGATAACATTAACGTTACCGGGGACAGGAGGACAGGAGGACAGGAAGATGTCTCGGAGGCGGCTGGACAGTCGCAGCGGGCTCGCAGCGGGGCTGCTCGCAGAAATACAGACCCCCATCAGCACGGAGCCCATGGACAGTGTGTATGAGATCACCGGAGATCTGGGAAGGTGAGTCCAACAGATGTGAAAGTTGTTACTAAACTATAGGAGAGAGTTTATTCCTGATGGGGTCACTGGTAGTCCCGGGGCAAAACAGAGAGAGAAAGAGGGGGATATGTCAGTGCATGTCACAGCCTGAGAGACAACCACAACAACACATACTAGATGTAACTCACACTCTGCCTTTTATTTACTCCTCTACTTCATGTTTTTTTGTTTGAATTTTTTTACATTTATCCTTTGATATTGCAATATATTGTTATTAATTGTTTTTTATTTGTTTGTTTATTTGTTTTATTGACACAACAAACATTAACGACTTCTTTATTGTTTTCTTCCATTTACATGCATGTTCTTTTTTAATATCTATATGTTGTAATTTGCTTAATGAATTGTATATATATATGTTTTTATTTTGTTCTTTTTTTATTTTTTATCTATTATTGAATTGACGCTTTGGCAATATTGTTCACCTGACAGTCATGCCAATAAAGCCAATAAAGCCAATTGGAAGGTCAAACGTTGTTCCCTTATGCATTATTATAGAAAGATTTCAGAGGGCTGGTATATATATCATTTGTACATTTTGCATTTCAAATGAACCTGGTTTGTTTTTCCAGCTGGTATGGACATAACATTACTAACAGGACAATTTAGTACTGCATGACTGTTTTGATAGCGCATAACCACAGTATAGGCCACAGTTTACAATTGCATAACAGTTAAAGTCTGGCAACTATTGACTGACAATGCTTATGAAAGCCTTGTTATTGCAACAGCAAGGAGACTGTGTTGTACATTTCCATTTGTCATCATATTCAACTCATTGGTAGTTGATACTTCTTCTATGAAGTATTCTAATCTTGATACTTATGTATATTCCATATTTGTGCCAGTGCCATACAATTAATGTGTTGTTACATAGTCAGTTTCTTTATTATTGAAACTGAGTATTGAGACTAAAGTTGGTCACTAAGTTAAACTAAGTTACATTGTTACTATAGATTTAGACAACAACGCGGTAACTGCCACTTATAACCTATAGATAACATTTAACGGAAGACTGAAGAATATCCTCTTTTTTGGCAAAAACTACCTTGTCCTTTATCTAACCAATTATAATAGTATATGTTCGAGTCTGCATTGTTGTTTGGTTTGCATACATGAATAGCACAGATCAAGTATGCACTAACTTTTGTGTTTGGACTCTGGACTGTAAGCTTTAACCACTGTAAATACACGAGCCTCGCGGTGCCAGGGGACCTGACTTGATCGTGCTACAGTAGACCTTTGTCATGTGTTTGGCACTGTGTGTGTGAGCCATGGCAACAGCTGTTGGTTGATGATCATGTCCTGAGATCTCTGAGGTGTGTTTGAACTAATGTGTCATGCAGCATGTACTGTATAATTTCTGATTTCAAAATAGTAGGAAGGAAAACGAGCACATGTGGGAAACCAGACTTTTAGAAAGAAGAAATGACACTGACCACTTCTGTTCACTTGTTTGTGTGCGATTTGTGAAAACAGGAAGTTCTGAGGTGCAATACTTTGAAGAACATGATAAGGGTGATTCCAGCTCTACTTCTGACCTTTTTAAGGAATGTGTTATTATTCCCAGCTTTGGTACAAAATAGTCTCAAATTACACAGTGACCTTTTAACAGTGGAAAATTTCTGTCTCGCCGTGTTTACCTATTTCTTTGTCAGGCTGTGCCTGCAACTTTCAGTTCTATTTATTTTCAATTATTCTGTCAATATATTTCATAGTATGGTTGAACATGCATTAATCAGTATTTTCTATATTAACATTGTATGAAGTGACTGTAATGTGAGAAGGGTCAGTTGTAGTGCTAAAAAGACAGTACTAGAAATAAATTCCCAACTATGCGACTTGTTAAGACCTGATAAACAACAGTCTGTTACCTGCTGAGCATCAAACAACAGACAAAGTTAGTGACTAGCTGGTTAGCTTAGCATCTAGCAAGCTAAAGGGTCACATGTGTCTGGTGTGTAGCCCAAACCAGAGCTACAAAGAGTGTGAATATTGGACATGCATCAGGAGGCCAGAGACACAGCTCAAAAAGTGCTAAATGCTAATGTTTCTATTTGTTTGTTTGGTTAAATGTTAGCCATAACAGCTTCTTAAGTAGATGGTAGGTGGTGACTGTATATCTGGCAACTGTTTAGGATGTGTTTCTTCCCCCGGTAGCCAAAAGTTGATTGATTTATCAAAGGGACAGTCGATTTTGTACGTGGTGATTAGTTTACCTTTCACGAGGAGTGTCATTCAGCGTATAAAACAGTTGTACTATGTCAGTGAGCTTTGTCAAGAGAGAATACCTCTGATGACATTAGGGATGTCACGATACCAGAAATTTAGTAGTCGAAACCAATACCATTGAAATTTCATGATTCTCTACCAATTCGATACCACGGAAAAAAACAAACACTTAGAGCCAGTGTTAGCAAGTTAAACAGGTCATAACCGTCTCTCTAATATCTATTTTATATTGCTGTGACAACATCTCCTACTGTATTTATTTATTCAAGTTTCTCACCAAAAACAAAATGTTAGAAAATTACATTTGAACACATCATGATTATGTAATTTATATATAAAATGTACCATTGCCTAATACTTATTTTTACCCAACAAAGTAAACTAACTTTACTAGGTAAAGTACCGTCAAGTTTTCAGAATTTTGGCATCCACTTGACACCAAAATATCAGTTCCCCTTTTTTGTACAAAGAGTTATTAACAGGAGGTGTGAAGTTTGAAAAGTGTGGTCATTTACTGGTTAGGGAGGGTCTAACAAAAAACTACTGAGTTGCATTACGGGAATTACCAGACCCAGCCGTTTTGGAGCTTGACTTAGTGATTTAAAGTCAGAGTATCTCGGCCTCTGCTGCTTCCATTTGACCATTATTTTTTTTTTTTAAATCTCTCTCTCGCAAGTCCTGCAACTTTACTGGAGTGTATTACTAAATTTCTGTAATGCTCCTTTAATAACTATAACTAAAAGTCGAGAATAATGACTACATATGTCCATCACATGTCACCTTACCCTAAAGTGATGTCTTAAATTTAGTGTGATAAGAAGCCAACATTTATTTAGCTTAGTTTTTAAATGGCTGCCAGATACTACAGGAAGACATGAATATTTAACATGGCATGCAGTATCATGCCGTGCTATCAGCTTTGAAAATGTCGTATATCAGATGCTAAAACTGCATGAAAATATGGCTTGTAACAGTGATGGGTGGTGCTACACAGGAGTGGGAGAGTTTAGTGCTATTGTTCTATTCTTTAAGAGAAGTCCTTCTGGGTCTGTAACCTTCACAGTCATTGCTCTTGGGTTCGTGTAATGCAGCTATTTTTGGATATAAATCGTTTTTCATTTGTCACATGTCTTTGCAAGGCCTTGTGGAGCAGTGGTTCCACTAATTGCATAATATGTCAGCTGAATGCCAAATGTTTGTTTTTTTTTAGTGAAGGGAATGTAGGTGTAGCTCTCGGGACAACTTGAGTCAATCATTTCGCCAGCTTCCTCGAATAGAATAGGATAGAAGATAGATAGAATAGGAGATAAACCATATTATCACTACATGTTTTTGATCATTCTGTATTGTTGGATTGTTGCTTTTCAGGTTCATCAGCCTTGATGAATTTTGACAATTAAATCTAGTAGTAGATAGCCACTTGTACTGTATCTTCCCAGCCTTGAGTAACGTGAACAATAACCCCAATGATCAAGACAGCAGCATTAACACCAAGCTATTTCAGAATGGGCCGGTGTCAGATAACACACAGATGTTATCTAATGCCAGTAACTGTATAGCACCATTGTCCCAATGCTGCAGTCATTTACAAAATAGGCACATGTCATTAAGCCTGGGAATATATAGTATATTAATTAATATCATTTATTGTATTATAATTTGAAATTATTGTGGAAACATGTTGTGCTCTAAGATAATATTACAAAGCGATTTCATTTAGTAAATACTAAACAAATTTTCCCCATGCTTTCTTTACCTCTCCTCATTACCATACACACTAATGTGAGGAACATAAGCTGGTCAACCTGATTTTTCTATGCCTAAACTTTTATTGTGATACATGTTGATACGGGATATATTTTTCTTAAATTCCATATCACCCATCCTGATGTGTAATACATTCAAAATCAAAGCTTTGCAACTTCATTAATTGGAGAATGTTAGCTCTTTTAATGGAAGAAATGATTCCATCTGAAATCATGTCATTTAAGGATCCAAGATGTCTTGTTTTACTTTATTAATGAAGCTAGTCTTTGTCTGACTAAAGGGTGCCCCTTAACAGTATGTCCACTTTCTGCCTCCTAGGGGGAAGTTTGCTGTGGTCAAGAGCTGTGTGGAGAAGACCACGGGGAAGGTGTTTGCTGCCAAGTTCCTACGGAAGAGGAGGCGAGGTCGTGACTGCCGGGCAGAAGTCATTCATGAGATGGCCGTCCTGGAGACGGCCCGTAACAACTCCCGAGTGGTCAATCTGCACGCTGCTTACGAGACAGATCACGAGATCGTCCTACTGCTGGAATAGTGAGTTCACAACAGAACCACTGATATATTTACCTTTTTAATTGAATATGTGCTACATCATATTTAATAATCTCTTAACCTGTCTAACACTGGCTAAATGTTTCTACTACAAACAAGCACAAACAGCAGTATGATCCAGTAAATGCCTGTTTTAAGGGCAAAGTCCTGTTTGTCCAATCTTAAGGAGCTGCCACACTCACTGCTTTTTTTATGTAAGGCTCATTCTTCCTAACAGGTTTATCAGGATTAGTTTCGAGACTAAAAGGCATGTTAGCTAAATTGCTGCATAGCTTGAGCTGAAACTCCAGATCTAGATGACCTGAATGAACATCTTCTGAGGTATTATGTCCTGACCTTACATGTTAAAGCTTCAGCAGGCAGAATATTTTTGGCATCATTGGGCAAAAATTCCATAATAACCTTTCAGCATATTGTAATTCAAGTGTTCTGAGAAAAAAAATAGACTTCTGCACCTCCTCATGGCTCTGTTTTCAGGCTTTAGAAAATGTAGCCCGTGACGGGAGACGGAATCTGACTCTTTATCTGCACCTTTATTCCTGTTAACAGTCATTTACATAATGTGATAAGAAATTACTATTGTGTATGAGAACTGACAAAAAAGGTAACGCTTAAAATAAATAATTGCAGTGAAAAATTTTGGGTGCACTCAAATTATGTGCTGGTGCACCTAAATGAAAAAAGTTAGTCATTCATCTTTTTTCTCTGTACCATCAAAACAGAAACTAGATGTGAGACACAGATTTGAAATAAGAACACACACGGGGTTGTCTTGAAGTGAATTGCTATGATTTTCTAACCACACCTTTAATACTTGTTGTTGGAGGCACTTTAATCCCTTCCTCAGAGCAAAGACAGCTTGAACAACTCACAACTTAGACAGCTTGGACAGCTCAAGAAAGGACCAAGAAACATACCAAATGAGAAACTTGAATAACCTGAAATGCAATAAAATCAGGTGAACCTTGTACCCTGCGCACCATTTTAGGGCTTTGAATCAACTTTGGCTGCTGCTTTACAGTGAGGAAGCAGGAAGGAGGTTGCTTTCTTGCTCAATAACACTTCGCCAGGACACGTAGGATCAAACCAGTGGCCCTCCGGCTATGGGTTGGCCACTAAAACCACTAGGCCACCCTGCAATCCATGAATACAGTATATTTCTGTTTCTCGCGTTGAAAGTGCATTAAAATGTCACCAAACTGACGCATATTTTACTGTCCTTGGACATTTTAGTAGATGACCATTTCATGACCCGTCTATATGCGCGTACCTGTGTATTTACAGTGTGTTTTCTCTTTGCCTAGTGCTGCCGGTGGAGAGATATTTGACCACTGCGTGTCTGAGGAGCTGCTGCCAGAGGGCCAGATCACTCGCCTGATCATGCAAACACTGGAGGGAGTCCATCACCTCCACCAGAGAAACCTGGTGCACTTAGACCTGAAGGTCTGTGTACACACACACACAGACACACACACTCACATGCATGAGTGTAGCTGGAGTCGAGGGAATCTATTTTTACATGTACGCTTGCTTCGCCACAAACTTCCCCCTTAAGTGCTTGGTTGTGTATTCCCTTCTTTTAGAGAAGTTGTGGACTCAAAAGCCCAATTTCCTATTTTCGTGACTCAGTTGAGCCCAGATGTGGGATTATAGGTGGTAACAGAACCCTTCGCCCGGGGCAGAGTGGGAACGCACAGTGTAAAATGAGCGATTCTTACACTCCTGTTTTGTTACCAGGCCATAGTTGCTGGCAGATCCCCGTGTTTAACACATTTGCAATAATGCCAATGTAAATTTTACAAGGGCTGACCAGTTATTTCAACATACAGCAGATGCTGACTGGCTTCAAAAACACTAAACAAATTGGTGTGTTTTGTGTAAACAAACCAAGCGCATAGTGTATGTTCTCAACTTGTCTTGTAGAGAATGATGCAAACATTTCATAATAGTAGTGTTTACACAGTGTCATGTGGTCAATATAGTTTCAGCACTTAAACAAATAATCATGTTTTAGCAGGGTAAACACCTCTCCCTTGGAGGGCAAAAACATTATTGAGCAAGTGTTCAAAGAGGACACGAGTTACATGTCATTACGTAATCATTTTTGAGTTTAAAGTACAGCACGTCTTATCGTTCCCGTACTTGTGCTCTCCACATGATGTTCACCCCGTGTTTCCGCTTGGTTTCTTCCTCAGCCACAGAATATTCTCCTGACCAGCCTGTCTCCTCCAGGAGACATAAAGATTGTAGACTTTGGCCTGGCACGCAGACTGGGTGCGGTTGGAGAGCTCAGAGAGATTCTTGGCACACCTGAATATGTGGGTAAGGCGATGTTCATAAAACAGAATGTGATTACTCAAAGACATCAGACGGGAGCAGCCATCACCAGCGAAACCACATTTACTCCTCTAGAGTGATACCTATCAATTTCCACTTGTTACATGCATGCAGTCTTTTCAAAATAAACTTCCGTCTTCACAGGAACACAACTTGTGTTAGATTTAACTGTCACACAGTTAGTGAGTTATGCCTCCACGCCGGCGACAACCGTGGACAGAGGCATAATGTTTTTGTGTACATCGTCTGTCCCATTCTCATGAACATGATATCTCAGGAACGCCTGGAGGGAATTTCATTACATCTGACATAAACATCTAATTGGACTCAAGGCTGAACTGATTAGAATTTGGTAGTCAAAGTTCACAGTGACCTCACAAAACACGTTATTGGCCATAACTCAAGAATTCATATGCTAATTATGACAATTTCACGCAAATTTCTAACTGGATAAAATTATGAAGTGATGACATTTTGGACAGACATGGATGTAAACTGCAACTTGACTCTTTGGTGGAGGCATACAGTACAACGTGAGGTGGTAATTCTAGTTTTGTCTCGCCTTCGCATGTAAATTTGACTCAGCCAGCTCCTTCTTGAGTTTAATTTGGTTGTTTTGTAAAAAACACAGTAATAACAAAGACATAACAGAAATACAAAACGTCAGTAGTGGTGGAATAAAACAACATGAGGTATGAAATGATAGAGGAAATTACAGGAAGACATTCTTGTGATATTTAATGGCCGCTGACTTTTTCTTTCATGTCTTCATTCAGCTCCTGAGATCCTGAATTATGAGCCAATCACAACAGCGACCGACCTTTGGTGAGTCCATTCTTAAAAACTGCCACTGACTTCATTGTGGTTCTTCGAAAGAAAATGTGTCGTTTTGATCATCTTTTCTATAATTTCAACTTTAAACCAAATGATGTGTAAATGAAACTGAAGGTGATCCATTGCAGTGGAAAGCCACAAACCACAAAGTAGCTCTGTTAGAGCTAATAGCTGTTTATAGTTTAGGTAATTATTTTAATTTGTTCTCATTTTTGTGTTGACCAAAATTATGAAAATGTACCTTTTTTTCTAGAGTAAATAACTACATGTGTGCCCTCCGGTATTCAGCCCACAGACCTGTTTTCACTGTGTTCTTCATGCCCGTGTGTGTTCCTCAGGAGTGTGGGTGTTATAGCCTACATGCTGGTGACGGGCGAGTCTCCGTTTGTCGGCGACGACAAGCAGGAGACGTATCTGAACGTGTCCCAGGTCAATGTGGACTACAGCATGGAGGCCTTCTCCAGGGTGTCTGAGCTGGCCGTGGACTTCATCCGCAAGCTGTTGGTGAAAACGCCCGAGTGAGTAAAGACTCCCCCTCAGAATAGAAACACAGTCAGGTGATTTATTTTGAATGAAATCCAAATGGAATGTTAGCACGGAGCTGTAAACAAAAGGATGAGATGATTTTCCAAGAGGCAGCCCAAACGTCACGTCACATTTTATTTTAAACCAAGTCTGCTCGTGTGTGAAGAGTTCACACAGATCAGCCTGCAAACCTGCACACGGCGCAGTCGAGAGCAAATAAAGCACTTCTATTTCCCCACGAACTGGTATTTTTGCTCATGTTATGAAAATGTAGATGTAGCAAGTAGAATAATTAGGGCTGTCAAAGTTAACGCGATAATAAAGCAAATTTGTTTTAACAGCACTAATTCCGCATTAATGCAATCGATATTTTGGAGGTCGGAGCGGGCTCGGTTTTAGAGCTACAGCGAAGATACCGTTATCATTGGTACCAACCGTGCCAGAAAAATAACTAAATAACGCTACAAAGTTACGTTAAAAAATTGTCATGACCATTTTCAAAGGGGTCCCTTGACCTCTGACCGAAATGGGTTCTATGGGTACCCACGAGTCTCCCCTTTACAGACATGCCCACTTTATGATAATCACATGCAGTTTGGGGCAAGTCATAGTCAAGTCAGCACACTGACACCCTGACAGCTGTTGTTGCCTGTTGGGCTACAGTTTGCCATGTTATGATTTGAGCATATTTTTCATGCTAAATGCAGTACTTGTGAGGGTTTCTGGACAATATTTGTCATCGTTTTGTGTTGTTAATTGATTTTCAATAACATACATTTGCGTAAAGCAGCATATTTGTCCATTCCCCTGTTGACAAGAGTATTAAATACTTAACAAATCTTCCTTTAAGGTACATTTTGAACAGATGAAAAAATGTGTAGGAAATTGCGATTGACTTTTTTTTCCTTACAATTTTCTGACGTTTTATAGACCAAATGATTCATAAAACAATCATGAAAATAACCAACATATTAATCAATAATGAAACTAATGGTTATTTACAGGCTGCTTGTAGTGTTTAACGCTTAATGCTCTGACCACAGGGACCGGCCCAGCGCTGTAGAGTGTATGAGCCACCCCTGGCTGTGGCAGATGTGTCTGAGCCCCGACCCCGCCACCACCCGCGCTCTCCGCGAAAGGAGCTGCGGCATGAAGTGGACAGCCCCATCCGATGACAAGGAGAACATCCTGGAATCGCCCCACTCTCACGCAAAAAGGTCCCGCTTCAGCGAGGAAAGACCCGCCGCTGGAGACGGTGACTTTTGAAAAAGGAAAACTGGGAGGAATTGAAGTGTAAGGCAGGGGCGCCCACTTCTCCCTCTACGCTTTTTAAAATTCTTTTAAGCCTCCAGAAAAACCAGCTGTCACCGCTCAAAGTACTTAGGTTGTGTTCACGTTTCACTAATTTGCAAAAAGATCGACCACTCAGACCAAAGATAACCAGCTAAATTTTTGAGATCTATCACTGATCCACCGCTGTTAAAAAAAGTAAACAATTGTACAGTATGTCTTGATTAATGCAGTGTGTTTAACCTAAAGTATTTAATACCTTTCATTGTTCAAATCTCTGGTATTTTCATAAGCCCGCTCTGCATTGTTCCTGTACTGTCGAAGGCTAGTGTGGAGCATTTCTATGGAAATCTATGCAATACTTCTCTTGTGCATTTTAAAGCTATTTTTCTCAAGAAACCTTAAAGAAATTATATAACAGCGTTCTGCCTTAAGGTGGGAAGTTAAGTGCTCTTAGTCACCGGTGCTTCAGCAGAAATGTGTGCTATCGAGATGAGCACCTCTGCTATGAGGAAGTGCGATAACGTCCTCATTTGCTTGTCGAGAATTAGGGACAGCACGGCATTATGGGAAACCTTTTGACTCAGATTGTGGGCTCTGTGTTAGGGTACATGTCATTCAGTCACTATTTAATGGAAAGTTCAGAAAACTTGCTGCTGTCCTTTACCGTAGTTCTATCTCTTACTACCTGCTGTATTTCACATCCAAGCTGGCTCTAAAAACAACCAGCAGAGGGGCTGAATTACACACAAGCATATTACATTCCTTATATGTTTGCATCTCCCTCAAAGGCAAACAGGTCATTTTCTCCACGTCTGCAATAGCACAAGGGTTTAAATGTAGCTCAGGGTTTTTAGATCAGACTCGTTTTAATAACTCCAACCTAAGCATAGTCTGCTTCCAAAAGAACTGAAAGCCGTTTTTTTAGAAGGGACTACTTTGACAGAAAAGTTTAACAAATCATAGCATCCTTCTATAATAAGATTAGAAACTTCAAAACTGTACCGGTAGAATAACCCAGTGACTCATGTAGTTCGTTCACATGCCACACCCGCTCTTACTCAAATGATTTCCTCACTGGGGCTGTAAAGTTCCTCTTTCGTTGGCCGGAAGAAGAGCAACATGACTTTAGCACTTACTTCACGAGCACACGAATTGAACTGATAAGCAAAAAGGGGAGCTATTTCTGAAAGTTCTGTGTGTCCGCTTGTCCTTTTGAGAGACTCGCCGTGTGTTCCAGTCCCTCACCAAAGCCATCCAGTGTCCTTTCATTAAAAGCTCCTCAAAGTCCTGTCGGGGTCAGGGTGCCTGAAGTAATACATTCCTGTTGTTTTCATCTCAGGGCATGCTGCTCACTCTCTGCTCACTTTTGTTTTGTATTCTTAATGTTATTCTCATAGGCCTATTATTATTATTATTATTATTTATGTGCTGGACTTATACTTTATATTTTGATGTAAATAATGTGCTCATGTGTCTTATAAGGAAGTGTTGATTATATGGTGGGAGAGAGAGCATGATTACGGTGTTATTTAAAACAAGCTGTTGTGGTTACAGTGTAATGAATAATAAATGGAAATGTTTGACTGCAGTGGATTGGGAAGATGAAAGCAAAGACTGGTTGGTAGGTGGTATTGGGAGGTATAGAGAGAGAGATGAGTCAGATGGTTTCAGTAAGGAGGAAGATGATTAAGTACTGGAAATATGTCCGGCTCGAAGGAAGCGTTTAAAGGAGCAGTTTGATGGAACTGTTCCTTTAAGTTCTGATGTTGAGAGTTAAGATATGTAGGGGATGAAAGGCTTTTTTACGGGTGATGAGAAAGTAGGAAAGATGCGTAGTTTTAGAAAGAGACGGATGTGACGGAACCACTGTATAATGTGAAATATGAGGTGCTATTGATTCACAGGATTTGTCACTCCTTAAGTGCAGCGCTGGCAACTCTGATTGCTCTTAATCTCCAGTGAAACATTCCTCTTTTTGTTCTGAGGTGCCAAGCCGCAATAAGATCACATTGTGTTTTTGTTTTGTTGTTGTCACCAGCTGGTACAATGGCCTTTGTGTAGGAGACGGGCGTCTCCAGCCACGGCCATGCTCTCATCTGTATGCTGTCATCCTTTTAAAACTGGAAACACCACCACACTGTAAAAGATTTTCATCTCGACGTGGAATTTAATCTCAGAGTTAGCAGCTCCTACTTAATCCAAACAGCTGGGAAGTATATGTGTCTGATAGTGTCAGGTTATTATGGGGAACCAGTTTGCTACTGTAATATCAAATAAATAATCTTCATCTCAAGAGTTGAGTATTTTCAATTTTCTGATACCTCTCCAAACAGGTGTGTAGGTGTCTTGAAATAATCTAAAATGATGCAACTTGATAAGAGGAAGTTTCTCAAGTCACTATTTGTCAGCATTTGCATGTTGTACAGAAACAAGTGAAGCTTCCTCTTTCGTGTTGCAGCAGCATCTGTAAAACTTGACGAGTAGCATGCTCTTGAGAGAAGATGGACTTGTTTTGCAGCGCGGTGACGTCAGGGATCTCACTTTGCAGGATGACGGAATGCTCCGACGGGTCGGAGAAAGCATTGTCTTGTCTGTCACTTGAACATGACCTATGCTGTGGTGTTGATGTTGTTATTTTGTACAGCTATTGTACTGTTGTTTCCAGCAGCTAGTCACTGTGTGTGTGTGAGTGTGTGTGTGAGTGAGTGCTCATTGTCTCAGCCGGCAGTCAGGCCGTCATCCTCAAGGAGTGGAGCAGCAGAAACATCAGGCCACCGATGTCACCCAACATTCCTGTTTTGTTGTGTGTGTGTGTGACCGCAGTGACACTGAAGGATACTGTAGGTTACAGTCAAAACCAGCCACAAAGCACAAGCAAATAAATGAGATGTATGTTTATTTTGCATTTTATATTTTTTTAATGTATGAGCATTCTGATTGCATCTGAAATGACTAAAAAAAAAAAAGACATAATCCTTATTGTATTCTGATCAACTGCAGGCTAATAGGTAGGCATCACAAAGCAAACTGAAAAAGCTCATTAAAGGTTGTAGAAAATATCTGATGGAGTATTTGATGTGTTTTTTTTGTTGTCTTGAGTCAATCCAGTGTAGAACAGTGACTGTCAATTTCCTACTTTCTACATTTTCCACACTGCTGCCACCTGCTGATTCAACAGAGCTGAAACAAACTGCACTCTATTACAGGGAGAGCTCAGGTGTATTGAAGAGGGGTTGTGTGAGGTACTTCTCCATAGTCAGTGTATTACCTACAGTAGATGACGGTCAGCACGCCCACAGTTTGGAGAAACAGACAGGAGAACCAGCAGCATGGATGTTAGACATCTAAAAAAAATCAATATTAGTTGAAGTGTACTCTATATTAAGAATATTTTCACTGCTTTACCTCACCATCAGACAGCCCTTTCCGACGGGGAACTGAAGCTGTTATATCCATCTATCCATATTGTGTGTTTCATATCTTTTTTATGATGTCATGTTTTATGATCTTTTTATCTATGTAAAGTGTCTGAGTTTTTAGAAAAGCGCTATATAAATAAAATGTTTTATTATTATTATTATTATTATTATTATTATTATTATTATTATTATTATTATTATGCGTTCTTCAAAGCCTCCAGACTCTTATGAGAAAGACAGTAATTTTACCTCACAGAACACAACAGGGAGTTGCTGGTCCACCGCTGCCTCGATCGGTTTGTTTGTTTGTGTTGTTGTGTGACTTTGGTGTTTCAAAGGCTTAGTTAGGATTCATCAAAGTCACACAATAACGCAAACAAACTAACCGATCGAGGCAACGGTACACCAGCAACTTCCGTGTTCTGTGATGTAAAATTACTGTTTTTGTCAAAGGAATCTGGTGGATTTGAAGAGAGCATAGATAGCGGCTTCAGTTCCCCGTCGGAAAGGGGTGTCTGACGGCGAGGTAAAGCCGTGAACATATTCTAAATATAACGTACACTTAAACTGATATTCAATTTTTTTTTGTCTTAAATCTGTTTTGCTGCTGCCCCCATCCACATCAGTACATCGCTTTACTCCTGTGCTGGTACTCCTGTCTGCTTCTCTAAACTGGGGCGTGCTGCCCACCATCCACTGTAGGTAATACACTGACTATGGAGAAGCACTTCATACAACCCCACTTCAAAACACCCAAACTATCCCTTTAACAAGAGACAGATTTCTCTGTTGCGTTCTCTCCATCATTGGATAACAGTTAACAGGACAAAAACAGCATGGTGACAATATATACCAGTTAGCCAACAAATGATTCAAAATAATGCAGGTTATCTAAGGTGTGTGCACTTGCCAAACACCTTTTTTTAAAAAAATAGAATCTTTTCTGTCTTCCTTGTCGGGTTTTAAACAGCATAGCATACAAGTAGTAAACACAATGGAATGATCTGAAGTTACATTCAGCAAAACGAGTTACAGCCATCAGCATAGTGCAAAGATGCTTTGTAAGCTTACACCGAGAACATATAGACTGGAATACGACATACAGAAATTAATACACAGACTGACACATTCCCACAAAACTAGCAAGTATGTGCATTTTCACATATTGCAATAAACATCACGCCACCATGACGAAAAAAACAGACGAGAAATTGTACCTTCTATTAATACATCTTCCACACTTATTTCATTTTAACAAAACAAATTATCATTCTAACGTTATTGGTTTGTCTAGTTATAACAATTATTTATAAGGTAATTTGGTACAATTTGGTATATTGTCAAAATAAAACTGTAAAACGTGTTGTGAGGAAAATATCCAATCACAGTTAACATTTTAAAAAAGTGATATGTAATAACATGAAAGTTTGTTATCATGAAACGAGACAGTATTTCAAAGAATACTGTTCACATGGTCTTCATCAGCAGACGGAGTTTAAAGCAAATCAACTCCACTTGCTGAAAAAGATCTTGTGATGTGACTGAAAGCTCCCGAACAGTTACTAAATGGACTTTGAGGTGAGATTGTGCTGCTCTTTTTCTTTCTCAAGAGTGCAGCTATGTGACATTTAAATAGAAAAAGATCTGACGAATGATTGGTGGACAAACAATCTACTATTGGGATCGAACTGAAGGAATGAACTTTGTTGACCAAGTACTTGGTCAAACATTTGAATACAATCAAGAATCACCACCGAGAGACCGACTCAACTCTGAACCCGACACTGTAAAGTTCAGAAATTCAGACATTCCCGTGTCTAAAAGCAGCTCAACACCAGTGCGGGTATAAAAACAATGCAATAAGCTGTTGTGCTGCAGCCAAAACATACATTAAGTTAAATCAAAATCAGGGCAGAAATTAAAATAAGTCTGAAACAACATGAATCATTCATGTTTCTACTCCCGACAGCTCTGCAGCAACTCAAACCTCGAGCCAGAATCAAACGTAAAAGGTTACATTTAGCCTGAAGAATAAATAAGGAAGACCATTTTCATACGTGCATATTCCTGCTCAGGGCCACAGGGAGCAGGAGGTTGGGGGGGGGGGGCTCCTGATCATTTTGCATTTAGCAGCAGAAAGTGCAACACACCAGCAATCTGCCACATGCTCTAAAGCCTGAGACCTTAAATCACAGAAAAAAAATGAGGTAAGACCAGCGAATAAGACAATCTGTATGCAAGAGCTCAATCTAAACCAAACTCAAAACTCCTGGATGACCCTGAAGTGGTTCTCGATGGTGGGGGGCTCGTCCTCGAAGTGCAGCTTCTTAGTCGGACAGGCCCCGAACTCCTCCAGGGTCTTGATGAAGTGTCCGTGCTCGCGGCCCACCCAGGCCCGCATCGGGTCGCACACCTCGTACGGGGTGACGTGGGCGTGAACGGACACTCCGCTGGAAGCGAGCTCCTTCAGCACCTGCTTGTTGGTCACCCAGGTCTCGCTGCCTCCCGGGTGCCCGCCGTCCAGCCAGTACATGTCCGAAATGCTCTTGACGAAGTGCGATATCTGCGGGTCGGCGCGGGCCCCGGCCAGCTCGTACAGCATCTGGTTCAGCACCACGCAGCCTTTGCTGAAGCCCACCGGCGTCAGTGAGAACCCTGAGGGGATGCTGTCGCCGCCTCCTCGTGGCTGAAGGGGGTTTGGTAGGTTGGCTCTCTCCATGCCGTGGCTCAGCAGGGCCCTACGATCAATCACAAAATGCTGTTCAGAGGATGGCACACTGACCGGAACACTGACAATACAAATCACCATGTAGTAAATACTCGTAATGTGTGGAGCCTGATTAGCATGATGACGTTAAAGAAATTAGTGGCGTTAAAACGATTTTGCACTAACATGTTATTATCGCGTTAACTTTGACAGCCTTAATAAATACTGAAGCAAAGTTTTTCAAAAAATCCCTATAATTCAGGTGTTATAAGTCTGCTGCAAAGAAGAAAAACAAACCTGAGGTGGTGAAACGCTCCATAGTCAGGTGAGTAGTGCGAGTGCTCCGGCGCCCCGAACATGTTGCTCTCTACGAAGTTGTGGTAGCAGCTGAACTTGTGGAGATACATGCGGGAGGCTCTGACCACCCAAACGTGTCGGTCGGGGAAACGTCGGCCCAGGGTGAGGGCGACCTGCTCCAGACTCCACGAGAGCCACTGGGCTCCTTCAGGCTGCAGGGCCATCTCCTCTTGGAAGTTCTGCATAAAACCACACAAACAGAGGCTGTTTAAAGCTGCAGTCTACAACTTTTACACACTGGAACAACATGAAACACATGATATACAGGACTGTCAACGTTAACACTAATAACGCATTAACGCAAATTTGTTTTAAAGTCGCTAATTTCTTTAACACATTAACGCAATCAGTCTTTTGGAGGTTGTAGCGGACTCAGTTTTAAAGCTAGAGTGAAGATACTGCTACCATATGGATCTAGAAAACTTGAGGAATCCATTGGTACCAACCATGTACCAATGGATGTATGATGGTTACATAATGCTCCAAACTTGCGCTACATTTTGGTGAGGAAAAACTGTCATAGACATTTTCAAAGGAGTCCCTTGACCTCTGACCTCAAAATGTGTGAATGAAAATGGGTTCTATGGGTACCCACGAGTCTCCCCTTTACAGACATGCCCACTTTACGGTAATCACATGCAGTTTGGGGCAAGTCATAGTCAAGTCAGCACACTGACACACTGGCAGCTGTTGTTGCCTGTTGGGCTGCAGTTTGCCATGTTATGATTTGAGCATATTTCTTTATGCTAAATGCAGTACCTGTGAGGGTTTCTGGACAATATTTGTCATCGTTTTGTGTTGTTAATCGATTTCCATTAATACATATATACATACAATTGCATAAAGCAGCATATTTGTCCACTCCCATGATAATAAGAGTATTAAATACTTGACAAATCTCCCTTTAAGGTACATTTTGAGC
>CAKAOI010039831.1:0-10411 GCA_916701655.1 Sebastiscus albofasciatus
TGATCGGTGAGGCTGAAGCGGTTGACTGGAGCGGGGCCGAAGCCTCTCTCTTCAGGGTTCTCATTGGGACATACTATGACAACTTCTGCGCCATCGCACGGCTCATAGGCACCAAGACGTGCAGACAGGTGAGTCGTCAGTGACATCTAGTTTGACTTTTACTAGCAGCTTATTGTCCGTTTCTGTTTTCATTTTATTAGACTTTTAGTTGACAATATTGTTCACAAATTGTTGTAAACACGGTGGAAAGAAATGAGATGCATAAGATTTTTTGAGCGACCAGAAACTTCTTTAGAATATTAGATCTCTCTTAAAACTAAAAACATGCTGCACCGCGACAAAGTCTATAAGGACAAGTTCCTAAAACGTTATCTTGGCCGGTCCTGCAGGTTTACGAGTTCAGGGTCAAGGAGTCGAGCATCATCGCTCGGGCTCCTGCTGAAGACGAGGACACACCGCCGAGAAAGAAGAAGAGGAAACACAGACTGTGGGCCACTCACTGCAGGAAGATCCAGCTGAAGAAAGGTCAGAGGTCACTTCAACACTATTGTTAACTGAAGGAAACAGAGTTTATTAATGTGGACCATCCAGAAAAGAAGCCAAACATATTGGTTCACTATTGCACTGGCTCCAACTTCACAGGGGTCAGAAGGTCTTTTTTGTATTTACAGTTAGCTTATATCTCAGCATTTCCTTAATTTCTGTGAAGAAAACTAAATGAAATTGTTATTTTTAATGTTTAGAATATTATTTAAGATATAACCTTAACAATTTGAAAAATACACAGTTAAAACAGCCAAAGAGCTGATAGAACAATGGCCTAGCATCAGGGAGAAGAAAACCGTGAATTTGTCAAAAAATAATCCTATTAAGTATGTATGATTGTTAGAATAAAAAAAGAAATACACAATACAGACAAAGAATTGTATTAAAAGTTCCTAAAATAACAAGAAAACTCATCTCTGATGAAATATTCACAGGAATTAATCTGCTCAAAAGTCATCCAAATCGCTAATTTTACACAAAGTTGCTGCAGTTATTGCGTTCATCAGTTGTTCTGTATCATTGTTTATTATGCATTGAATATCATATGAAATATCCATAAAATGTGTCAATTAGTCAGTTTACTCAATGATTATAAAAAAAAGGGGTTGAAAGCAAGGCAAAAAGTAGGTTATGGCTCGTATGACTCATACGCAGAGCTGCCTCTACGCCTGTATGTCACAGACTGAATGGCCACAATGGATAAATGCAAGTTTTTCGAGGATTGACTTGACAATCCCAAATAAAGAAGCCTGGTTGGTTAACAATTCCAAATGGGAAAAGAAAGCTGGATGCAAATTTTGTGTAAAATCTATTAGAAGCCATATGCAAAGGTAAAAGCACTTTAGTCTTGTCACAGCATCCTCTGCACCCCGAGTCACAAAGTCAAATATGATCTATGAGAAGTCTGGAAATTTGAGTCTGGAAAAGTATGGACATTTTTAAATGGAAAATGTGTAGAAACTCTGTGATTTGAAAACTTCCAGTTTGACCTCCGCATCTTTTTGAACTCCTTACAGATGGCTCGTCCAATCACGTGTATAATTACCAGCCATGTGACCACCCGCGGCAGCCCTGTGACTCCTCGTGTCCCTGCGTCACCGCTCAAAACTTCTGCGAGAAGTTTTGCCAGTGCAGCTCTGAGTGTAAGAACACACACACACACACACACACACACACTCCTGACTGACACAGTTACTGTATATTCCTGCAGATATTAAATTAACTTCTTTAACTCTTCTGCCGTGTGGATGCAGGTCAGAACCGTTTCCCAGGTTGTCGGTGCAAAGCTCAGTGCAACACCAAGCAGTGTCCGTGCTACCTGGCAGTGAGGGAGTGTGACCCCGACCTCTGCCTGACCTGCGGCGCTGCAGACCACTGGGATAGCAAGAATGTGTCCTGCAAGAACTGCTCCATTCAGAGAGGCGCCAAGAAGGTTTTTGTTGTTTTGTGTTCATCTTAGACCTTTAACCATAATTACATACAACACTTAAAACTTGAATTTTCTGAGCACAACAATATGTGTTCAGTAGCCAAATATCCAACACCTACGTTATCGTTAAAAGGTTATGAATCAACTGTTATATTGATGTTCTTCTTTTCTTCAAAAACAGTATAATTTAGACATCAAATCATCTTACATTTGAAATAGTCTTGGCCCCAAAAAAAGAAGAATTAAATAATTTAAACTTCCATTTAGTCCCCAGTGTTGCATGACGGGAGAATACTGTTGACCTTGGATGTTAAAATAGTTTTCCAGTCCAGAAAAGCGTCAGTGACCCTCGATCATTATTGAACCACAACGGGTCAACTGGGCTATAAATATTGAGTTGTTGTGTTTTTCTTTGGGCCGATGTTCCGCTGATATTCCAGTAGTGCTAACCCCAGACTAACCCTCTATTTCAATTGTGAAGTTTGAAGAAGAGCTGTTAAATATGCACACATTTTGATGCTAAGATTCCAGTTTCTTTCACCAATCACTGGTGATTTCTTCTTTTCTTATTCAACTGTTGCTCAGCGGGATCTTTGTCTCTTTCTGCCCTTTCAGTTGTCAGTCTGGTTGAACCATAAAACAGTGTTTTGTTCTCCATGTACTAAACTAAAGAGGACTTTCTACAAGCTAAAAGCATGAAAGACCATTCAGTCATATACAGTAGTCCTTTCAGACATCTGAGTGGACACAATCAAGCTTTTGTAGCAGCAGATTACAAGCGTTTGAACGGTAGTGTATGTTTATTTTTTGTACAACACAATCCCAAACAGCCCCTTCTGACGTTTCTCTCTGTTTCTCAGCATCTGCTGCTGGCCCCGTCAGACGTGGCAGGTTGGGGCATCTTCATCAAAGAGCCGGTCCAGAAAAACGAGTTCATCTCTGAGTACTGTGGAGAGGTGGGTCTACACTACACGGTGTGTTTTCTGATGGGTTAAGGGATGTGGAAGGTCGACTGGCCTGGCTGGTCTAGATTATTTTAAAGCACTGGGAGTTTATGTTGGCTCCAGAACAGCTTTGCATTTATTAGCTTAATCTGTAAATCTCTAAAATGTTAATTAATCATATCTTCAGATGCATTTCCACACGCTCTTTTTTAAGGAAGAAATAGAAAAGGTGAAGATTTTTGTTTGGCTGTACTGCCCCAAAGATATTCTTTGGATGGGAAAACACCTCAGAAGTTTATTAAATTAAATAAACCCAAGGAAAGTTTAAAATGGAAGTAATAAAAGCTGAAAAGGGGAGTCTAATCTGACTGACGAAGGTCTGAAAAAAGCTTTAAATTTAGATATGTGGGGGGAAAATGAGTAACGTGGTTATCCTCTGTATTTGCAGATTATCTCTCAGGATGAAGCCGACCGCAGAGGGAAGGTCTACGACAAATACATGTGCAGCTTCCTCTTCAATCTCAACAACGGTATAAAACGCACACAAGCTTTAACAAAGGAGTTAAAAAAGTGGGCGTTGGGTTGCTTACTTCCACAAAACAAAATCTAAATCTGAGTGTGTGTGTGTGTCTGAATGTGTGACGGTGTTCCTCCAACAAAGGCGCTGAAAAGTGTTTTCTTTTCTCTACAGACTTTGTTGTTGATGCCACGAGGAAAGGCAACAAGATCCGCTTCGCCAACCATTCTGTCAACCCCAACTGCTATGCAAAAGGTGAGAATGAGATGAGCTGCAACCTTATGAGACAAATGAATTAACACACAGATAGTAGTACTCGTGGTCGATCTGTGCTAACTCATCTGTCCTCTGCAGTGATGATGGTGAACGGGGACCACAGGATAGGAATCTTTGCTAAGAGAGCCATCCAGACTGGAGAGGAGCTCTTCTTTGATTACAGGTCGGTAACATCTGGAGTTAGATTTGTCTCTATTTTATGACATTTTATTGACAAAAAGATTAATTTAAAAAAATAGTTAAGTTGCTCTCCTGGTTTTATCCAACAACATTTCAGTGTCCAGCGGCTTTCGTTATTATCTAACCAAGTTAATTAAATCTTTTATTGTATGCATGTAGGGCTGCAACTAATGATAAATAATATTTCATTGTAAGGAACATTAGGTGTACAGAATCATTAAATTGAGTAACGTTTGCGGTGATTGGCTGTGACCAAAACCATACAAATAGTATTTTTTTCTTCACAAAAAGGATCGATTGCAGGCATTATTTGACTGGAGAAGTTTTAGTACTACTTGATATGGGTTATTTACCTTAAAGGTATTTGGTACTGACACCCAGCCCTAATTTTCTGTGAACAATAAATACAATATCACTGTTGCATCCGATAAAATCGCACTGAAAGCTCCTGAAGTGACGATTTGTTTCTGTTTGTGTGTGGCAGGTACAGCCAGGCTGACGCTCTGAAGTACGTGGGGATCGAGCGGGAGCTGGAGATCGCCTGACTCGGACTTCTACCTCCTGTGGATCAACGACACAAAGGCCTTACACTCAAACATAAACACACCTTCACTTCAGGAAATCCAGACGATTTGTCAAAACGCTAGAAAGCTTCAGGAAAACTGGGAATATTTGAAGCAGAATTTTGATGCTGTGTTTTTCCTCTTTTTTTTGCCACCTTGGTCTTTTTAAAAAAAAAAAAAAAATTTCATATCTGTTTTTTCATTTTTCTTCTTCAACAAATCTTGCTCTTCTGTCGAGGCGGGAGTCTTGGATTCATAAATCTTCCCTCAGCTGGAGGTGCAGATCTCCTACAAACCGACTCTTGTTTTTTTTTTTTTTTTTTTTTAATATCCAAACAGTAAAATGTTCTTCGGCGAGAGGAGACGAACCCACGGCCGTCTTTGTTTAAAAACTGGCTTTTCAATTTACGCTTCAGGGACCAAAATCCTCCACCAGCCGCTTTCACACAACCGTCTGGACTCTGTGTTTGTACCGTGTGCCACATGTGGGTCAGTTGTCATGTTGTGTTTTTATACAATGTGAAGTGAACCAGCCACGCACTCCTCAGAGTGCCAGATCACTGTATGTCTGTAAAACGGGAGGTTGCTCACAAAGCAGCGTCACACCAGATCCAACGCCGTTCTTTTAGGACGTAAAAAATAACCACAACATCTACATATACTCGCTGTTATTAAGTTAAGTTAGAGCTGAAAGAATAAGCCAATTGACAAAGTTCATCAGAGACAATTCTGATAATTGATACTATTTTTCTCGTTCATATATAAACTGAATATTATTGGGTTTTGGTTGTTGAGACAAAATAATACATTTAAAAACACTATTTTTGGACATTTTATAGACGAAGACATTGTTGGAATAATGGTGAAAATCTGCAGATTAAGCAATAATGAAAACAATTACTAGTTGCAGCCTAAGATTCAGTTAGACTTACTGAGAACTAACAGTATATGTGTTATTAAAAACATATTTCACAAAGCTTGTATATTCAGAGAAATCATTGAAACAAAGCTTTAGATGAGGCCTGAAACTAATGGTTAGTTTGATCAATTAACCTGTTCATTATTTCTTTAATTAATCTGTTTATTGTTTGGCCAATAGTATGCCAGAAAATACTGGAAAAAAATAGTCCAAAACCAAACAATCCTGTTAACAGTCAGTCAAAGTTGTTTCTAAAGTTGCATCAGAAAACAAATTTCAGCCTCTACTTCTATGTTTTTGTTCAGTGTCAGGCATAAGGCATGATGGGGAGTAATTATTCTCCTACAGCTTTCTTTAATTGATTTCTAAATATTTAGATATCTTTTTAATATCTAAAACAGCTTAAAAATGATAACTAAAAGTGAGGGGACACAGCGACTTCTTCAAATGTCTTGTTTTGTCTGACCAACAATCCAAAACCCAAAGAAATTCTCACATTTGACAAGTTGCAACGAGTACATTTCTGCTATTTTTTGCATGAAAAATGACAATTAATCAGTTAGATTGAGAGGGAAAAATGGAAATTAGAAGCGTTTTATTTGTAGAGCTCATGATGCTTTCAGAGCCTACTGAAAAAAATCCAGTTTTATCATTTCAACTCAAGTCATGACATGACAGGAAGACATCATATCCTGTCACTCAAAGCACCAGCAAACATGTCACCAGGTCTCAGAAGAGCTGGATATTTATATTAAGAGCTTTGTAGACGGAGACATATCGCCTCCACGTTCCTGCTTCTGGAGTTGACTCCCGCTTTGTGACGCTGCCTCTGCTTCAGGTGCTCATGTGAAAACACAAAACCAGCACTACTTCACCACGAGAGGAGACTCAACACACCAGACTTTGAACCTTTTTTTAGTCTGGCTGTAGTTTTGAGCTTCCTGTCGTGAACACGTGCTTCTCTCCTCAGTGAGAGCGGCGCTGCTTTTTTTTTTTTTTTTTTTTAAACCAAACTCAACCAAAACCACACGGATACTGATGATGAAGGTTTTCATTCATGTTCTCCTCCTCTGACGCTCTGTTGCCTCTCCTGTCGTCTCTCTCCCGTCTGTGAACTCTCCCGTCTGTTCCCAGCAGCACTGTGCTCCTCTCGTACTCACTAGGTCCAGTTTGTTTTCTACGTCTGTGCTCCTTGTTTGGTTCAAAGCTCACTGTAGCAAGCGAGGGTTGTGTTCAATGATAGTTTGTAAAACATGTAGACTGACAAATCCCAGATTTCCTTTATTATAATCAGCAGAACATTCAGGTCGTCATTCAGCTGAAGAGAACATCTTTATTTCTTGTAGGACTGCAAAAAAAGTATTTTGTCCTATCAACAGTTCGAAAGAGATTCAATATTTTGCTTGAGTAAACATCTGTAGTCAAATAATCAATTATTAAAATTGGTGCCAGTTAATTTTCTGTCATTCAAATGATGGATTTAATTGTTTCAGCTCTGAATCCTCGTCAGAATTGTGGAAAGTTTAACCTAAATTGGTCCTAAATCTCACATTTAAGAAGCTGGAAACAGCGCATTGTCTCTGTTTAAATAATGATAATAATAATAATTCTGTTGATCCAGTAAAGCTGGGCATACACCGTACGATTTTAGCCACCGAACTTTGAGCCGCACGACTCATTTTAGAGTCGGGCGAAGACCGATTAACTCCTCCTGACCGGCCGTCGGACAGTCGGATGAATTTCTGACCTTTCAGAGGAATATTTAGTGTTTTTCTTGTAAATGAATTGCAGATAACTGATTAACTAATTGTTAAAGCCAAACAGCTGCTGAACCGTGCGAGCAAAGCGACTTGAGTGCGAGTAGAGCGCAGTGAGCATGTGATGGGAAACGAAATGTTAAATAGTCCTGAGGTGTTTGTAGATGTTTAACCCCGCGGTGTCCCACTCTCTGCTGTGCCTTGAGTCCTTAACCGAACACTCACCAGTCAACAGTCCCGTCTGTACATCAGCCAAGTGTCTGATTTTTAACTTTCTGCATGATGAAGTTTTTTAAAAAAGAAAAAAACCCCACAGAGGACCCTCTCGACTCTTTCCTCCTCCGTTCAGAGGACCTCCAATGACTGTACTGCCTCCTCAACGTGATGTCCAATCAGTATAAATATAATCTTAATAGTTTTTTCGGAGAATTCCTCTTGTAAGCCTTTTAATAACGTACCAACAATCACACTTTCTCTTTTCTGATGTGAAATCTGGTGCTTAAGAATACCACAGACTCTCGGCGCGGCGTCCGGCCGACTTGAAGCAATACCAGCCTCTTTTTCTTCTTCTCCATCTTCCCCGCTGATGTTCCTGTTTGATCTCCAACCTTCTTACTTTTACACCTGTAATTTATTACAAACTTCACAGAGACGGACGTCTCGTGGTGCTGTGATGTCTGTAGTTGATGGATGAACGACTGAAACCTGGTGCTCTCTCGGGGGTTCCTACACATGTCCCGTTTGGACAAAGTTTTGGGGAAGGGATTTTCACATTGATTTTTCACGATGAAAATGGCAACTCTTATATTCTGACCACAATCTGGTGAAATATTTCAAACAGGAATGTATAGGAACCCCTTTTTGTTTTTCATGAAAGTTGTTTTAAGATCACAAACCTTTTACTGCTGATTCAAATGAGCCTTCCCACGGTCCTCGTTTCCTCAGTGTTGATGCATTTGATTGGGGTGTGACTGCATTTAAAGACCATGTAAACCAGTGATTCATCCCAAAAACAAACCCCACAGCAGCTGCTTTCATTGATTTAACTCGGGGGTCAGCAACCTGCGGCTCTGTAGCCCCTCTCCAGTGGCTCCCTGTGGATTTAAAAAAAAATAATTAGTGGAAATGTATGTGTTTTTTTGTTTACGTTTTCATTTTTATTTATCATTGTTGTAGGTCTATGGTACGACGGTACGACGGAGCATTAGGGCCACATTGAGGGGGGAAAAAATCTGACATTTCGAAAATAAAGTCATGTTAGGAGAATAAAGTCATAATATTATAAAGTAGTAATTTTACGTGTTATTTTCTTTTTTTCTCGTAAAGTTATGACTTTACTCTCGTAATATTACGACTTTACTCGTAATATTACGACTTTTTTCTTGTGAAGTTATGACTTTACTCTCGTAATATTACGACTTTTTTCTTGTGAAGTTATGACTTTACTCTCGTAATATTACGACTTTACCCTCGTAATATTACAACTTTACTCGTAATATTACAACTTTTTTATCGTAAAGTTATGACTTTATTCTCGTAACATTACGACTTTTTTTATCGTAAAGTTATGACTTTACTCTCGTAATATTACCAATTTCTTTCCTGTGAAGTTATGACTTCATAATATTACGACTTTTTTTCTCGTATTATGACTTTATTCTCTAAATCTCTGATTTTTTTTTTCCCTCAATGTGGCCCTAATACTCCGTCTTACATTTGCACTTGGGCCAATCACAATGCTCAAATGTTTTGCGGCTCCAGACAGATTTTTGTTTTGTTTTTTTGCCTAAAATGGCTCTTTTGATAGTGAAGGTTGCTGACCCCTGATTTAACTGATTTGTCAATCAGTGAAATCAGCGCCTGTGGAGTTTTAATTAATAATGTTAAAGTCCTTTGTTTGTATCTGTTACTGGAGGGCTGGGAGACAGAAAAATACGAGCCAATCAGAAACAAAACACGCCTCTGAAGTATCTACATGTTTCTGAAAGTGTTTGAACATCAGTGGGAGAAAAAAAGCTTCTTAAATGTCTAAATAGAACATTTTTTTGATTCTTAAAACAGTAAAATCACACATTACCCGGCCCTTGTAGAAATCTAGACCGCAGGTTATTTATCGTTTCAGACGTCCTCCTGTGTTAACTTTACACTCTTCTTCTTCTTGTCAAACCAGGACCACTTTTTTCCTCCGATGACACAGGTGCTGATTTTGTAATGTTTACAGGGATTTTGTTGTTCAAAGTGATGCAGATTAAAATATTGTAAATGGATGTTTTTTTTCTGTTTGTTCATTTTAATTCAAGCCAACAAAACTTCCGGTTCGTGGTTACACTTTTCTTCATTTGATCATACAGTAACGGTCACATAATGACTGAACATTTGGTTGTGAACAGATAGTCAGATTAGATCATCAGATTTTTCTTTCACTGGTTTGTGTTTTTAGGCTAATTCATTTGCAGCTAACAGTAAAAATACAGTATTCTATTTAAACAGGATGTCCAGAGTTTTATTAAAAAATATCAAAATTATGATTGTTTTCAAATTTTGACATACTATATGACTTCTTTTTTAACTTTTTTTGAGATATTATACTTTGAATTTTTTTTTTACTTTTTTTTGACATACTATACTTGACTTTTTTTTTTTACTTTTTCTTTTTTTACTTTTTTGACATACTATGCTTTGAATTTTTATTTATTTTTTACTTTTTTGACATACTATACTTTGACTTTTTTTTTTTTTACTTTTTTTGACATACTATACTTGACTTTTTTTTAACTTTTTTTGACATACCATACTTGACTTTTTGTTTTTTTTACTTTTTTTGACATACTATACTTTGACTTTTTTTTAACTTTTTTTGACATACTATACTGACTTTCTTTTTTTAAAATTTTGTTTTATACATACTATACTTTCACTTTTTTGTTTTACTTTTTTTTTTTACTTTTTTGACATACTATATTCTGACTTTTTTTTTCTTTTTTGACATACCATACTTGACTTTTTGTTTTTTTTACTTTTTTTGACATACTATACTTTGACTTTTTTTGAACTTTTTTGACATACTATATTCTGACTTTTTTTTTCTTTTTTGACATACTATACTATGATATTTTTTTACCTTTTTGACATACTATACTGACTATTTTTTATTTTTTTGATATACTATACTTTGGATTTTTTAACTTTTTTTGACATGCTATACTTTGACTTTTTTTTTTACTTTTTTGACATACTATACTCTGACTTTTTTTGTTTTTACTTTTTTTTTTACTTTTTT
>CAKAOI010039832.1:0-32128 GCA_916701655.1 Sebastiscus albofasciatus
AGTTGAATGTGATGAAACTAGGCGCCATCTGTTTGAGTGAAATTGAATATTTGATGAAGTCTTTAAATGTGCAAAGCTTATTGTGTGTTGTGACACATCCAGCGACATCATATTCCCCGCAGATTGACTTAACGTAGAGTGAGTGAATCAAGCTGCGTCTTCCTAAGCTGTTTTATGTAATATCAGATAGATAGATGGGGGGGGGGAGGGGGGCGTGGCACTGGCGGTGAGCAGCAGAGAGAAACGTCATCCTTCCATCTATCCCTATGCCCAGCAGCTAAGCTGCTCTGCATTGTGCTTCATCGTCTGAACTCGTCTTTATCCCCTGGCCCAGTGATAAAGATAGCATGATACACTATGTGGATTATCCTTGTAATGGACTGGAGTGTGATTCATTCTCTCCGGGGTGACAAGAGGAGAGCATATTATGTTTCAATAGATTACAGTTTGTCATGTTAATTGTGACAAACATGGTATAATTAGCAGCCTGTTCTGGTGCCCCATGAGCAGCAGTTTTATTCTGAAGTTTATTATGACGATGACCAGAATGCACTCTATAATAATAATAATGGTCTCTAAAATATTGCCACCATTGTATAAGATAAACTGAAAGATTGATCAGATGAACAATTCAAGTAATGTGCCAAACTCTATGATAAGAAAAAAAGTGTTTTTATTGCTTAGTTGCACAAACGGGTTCAATGTATTTATCAATCTATTTATATTGTTGTCTCTTACTTTAAAGTAAAATTATGGCTGGAAGAGATAGTTAAACTTCCTCATCTGGAGAGAATACAGTTCTCGTTATCAAATAAACTGAAAAAGGACAGGATTTGGCATCCCCTTCTCCAATACATTGATAACTCAAACTAAATAGTTGTACAATATACAATATATACAATATACAATACATTTTTTGTTGTTGTTGTTTATTTGTTTTGTCCCTAACGCCAAAGTGAGGATACATTTGTAACACTGAATGTATTTTTTACAACTGCCTCCTCAATTAAAAAGATTCAAAGTAGTCTGAAGTTTTTGTCTGGTGTATCATATACAATTATTACAAGGTTTTAAGACATTATATCTGTCTAAGTATGGCAGTTTCTCGCAAATAAGAGCTTCTTTTCAGAATCTTATATGGGTAAAATATCTGCTTCATCAACATACTGTATTTGATATTTATATTTCTTTATGAATATGTTTTATTTGTATGATTTGTATTGATATATGCGTTCGACACTCTAGATGCTTCAGTCCGGGAAGACAAAGATAGACTCTGAATTCCCACACGTAGAGCTGCAAGAGTGAGATTTATGAGGAGAGGATATAAATAGTGCATAGGAGTTGTATGTCACCGCCCGGCAAAGCACATAAAGAAGCTTTGCATTGCTCACCTCAGATAGGGTTCAAGTTCCTGAGCGAGAATGGCCGAGTCAGAGCTGTCCGAAACTCCATGAGCACCTGTAATAAAACAAAGAGGAAAAGTACATCACAGCAGATGATCTGATATGAATACAATATGGCTGTAAAAGCTTCCAGAGGTTTAATGCGCACAAAACATGGATTTCCTGTCTTTGTTTCTCTCCACATTTAACTAACCTGGTGCATTATTCATAGTGTATTGTTCTAATTTAGGGTTCAGTTCTTATTTAGTGCCTCCAGTAGTGCTTGCTTGGGGGAAACACTACTGCCAAGAGAGCCATCAGCCATGATGTGACCTACAAGGACATGTGGGTATTAAAATAATTGGGTCTTTGTATGATCATAAGGATTTTCATAAACCTTCATACCATTAGATTCAGTGATAGTCTCATAGGTTATCCCTGACTGATCCTTAATGTCAGTAAAAAAAACACTCAAGTTACGCAACCAGATAAAGGCAGATTTCCCAGAGACAAGAGGGAAAAATCAACTGATCATCATGGATTTACATATGGATTGCACCGACTATATTGGTATTGACACATACAGGACGTGCATCACTAAAATACATAGTATGGGAAGATACCAAATCTGTCACTTTACACGACTACAAAGACATCCATTAGCACACAGACAGAGATGCAAAAGCAGGGACACTTCCCCCACCGCTCTGACTGCTAATAATAGCAACAAACTCATGCACATCTGCAGATCTGACATCTGTTCCACGCTGGGAATCAGCTAGGTTACATACTGCATGTCTATACAACGTCATCAGGAGACAGACGAAGGCTTGTATGAGGAACTTTGAATGGTTATGAAAGCTGGAAATTACAAAATGTTAACTTTATAAAATGCTTTATAATGTTTGTTTTCTTGGGGGGATGCTATTTTTGATCTAAATTTTCTGTCTCCATAGCAACAGACCACCTCACCGGATAACAACATTCACTACACTGCACAAAAAACTGTGACTGAGCCACTTGTTTACAAAGAATAAACCAAATCCTACATTCAACTTGTGTGGACTGTTGCCTAAAGTATATCAACCTACCGGTATGCCTGTTTTTGGTTGTTTTTGTAAACTCACACAACGTAATGAAATAGATTGTTACGGAGCAGGCATTAATGTCACTTTACAACACTTTGTCAGACGAAAATAAAACCATCTCAAGATGAGGAGGGGGGATCTTACCTGTGACTCTCAAACCCTTAAGTCAAGCTCTTTTTTTCATCACAAATTTTTTACATTTGACATTAAATATATGCCATTTTTCCTCAAGAGACCTACCTTTACAGTCCCCTCTGTATGTTGTGTCTCCACTTTCTCCTCTCTCCTCCCTTCCCCTTAACTTTGCATAAGCTCTCTGCTTCACCTTCACCTTCAATGTCTCATCAGCAGAGAGTATCCCACTCTGTGAAGACATGCTCTCCCAGCTGTCTGAGCTGCACAGTCCTTTGTCACCAGCGTCTAACTCCTTCTGCTCACATCTGTCCAGGTAGCACTCCACGCTGTCTGAGTGTTTGAATACTAGGGGTGCCTCGCTGTCATCCACCACAGGTCCTGCATCGCTTCTGGTGCCTGTTTCGGCTGGTTTAGGTTTCCTTTGAGGCTCTGCCGGTGCTTCTGTCTGAATATGGTCCTTCGGAGGTGTGTTGTCAGGGCTAACGCCATTCAGAAGCAATGTTTCAGGGCGTACTACTCTCCAGAAGCCCTTGGGTGGTGCCCAGTGTCTGGTTGACGTGGAGGAAGAAGTGGAAGGTGTAGTAGAAGCAGAGGTGGTGGCAGGAAGGGAGGAGAGCACAGGTAGAGGAGGAGGAGTGGCTGGCTCATCCTTACTGCTGCTTGAGCGATCAGACAGAAGACTCTCCAGACTGGTGCCCTCCGCGAGCCCACAAAGCTGGCCTTTCAGAAAACTGACCTGGTCCTCATTTCTCTCTGACCTCTCCTCTTCAGTTTCCTCTCCCTCCTGGAGCACCTGCTCAACTCGTGCTTCAGCCGGAGGGCTGTGGATCTCGTAGCTGACTTGCACTTCTACCTCCTCCTCTTCATCACTACTGCTTGAGTTCTTCGCAGTGCCTGATCGCCAGGAAGGGGCAAGCAGAGGTACCTGAGCCTTTCCTCTGGGCCTCTGTCTGAGAAGGACTTCGGATGCAATCTGCCCAACCGGACTGCTCACTAACACCTCTGTGTCCAACCTCTCTCTTTCTTTCTCCCGATCTCTCCCTCTTGTCCTTCTCTGTGTGAGTGACTTCACCTTGGTCTGTAGCGAGTGCACAGCCGAACTCTGAGGAGGAGGAAGTTGGGTGCTCAAAGAGGCTGCTGGGAACACAGGTTGAGGGACAGGGCCAGTGATGAGTCCCCAATTAATGGGAATCCCAGTAGGTAAAGGGGAACTGGGTTTTGCTTGGATGTTATCAACCACCTTCTCTTCCTCCATTGGCCGGTCATGCACAGAAAAGTCCAGATAGATCCTGAAAGATAAAAAAAAGAGAAGTTGTTTTTATATGCATGTCTCTGTAAGGCTACATCTGTTCTACATCTCTGTTACCAGCTACTTTCTATCTGATCTGCCTGGTGAGGAGATATGTAATGTGGATGCAGTCACGTTGACTTATCCACTGATTACTTTGCAGTGCACAGGATAATCCTTTAGAACGAGACTAAGCAACTGCTGCCTGCAACTGAGCCCCCTGCACGAATAAACAGTATTATGAATGTTTGTTGTCAAGCGAAATCAACAATATGCCATGAAACAAAACAAAATCAATTACCTATTCAATAATTAAGAAATTGGCATATTTCAAGATTTTTGTGTCATGTAGCTACTGTAGGTCATATGACTAACACCTGGCTAAATGTTTCTTCACTTACATTGTAAATGATGAGTTGAACCACAGTTTAAGTGTCTTTACTGTTCAAGAGCAATATCAATCATACAGGTATCACTCTGCTGACATACTACTTCACCTGTTAATAAGGTATACTGACATGTATAATTAAAAAAATAATAATTATTTTTCCAAATACACAACACTGAAGGCCAATTTAACAAATATAATTTACATTATGAACAAAATAAGCTTCACAACACATTCACTGAATCCAGATTTAGTTACATAAATAGGCTAACACACACAGTGAATAGTGAGTACCTGGATATTCAGTGAAGATGGTGTCCTTTTAAAAACACAATTCCAGCGTTGAAAGTTGCCATAAATGCTGGTGCAACAACTGCACAAATGCAAGTTACCAAAACCTGCGCCAATCCTGCAGATTATTGCAGCGTGCATCCTCAGGTCGGTCGCCAACATGAACGAGAAGACGCGGAGCAACTTTCATCTCTCAATGTCTCTCTCCAGATCCTTGTGATGCTCTTCCACTCTCGCTGTCTACTCTGTACTGGCAGTGTCAGGCGAGCCAGCAGCGGCCTCTCTCCATCATGATTGGTCCGGTAATCCCTGCAGAAATCAGTGGGATTAGACAAAAATGGAATACAAAAAAAAAAAAAAAAATGCCTGCTTTAATTTCGTCCTTTGCCTCGCGAACCCGTTGCAGAGTGAAGCTCTGTTGCGTAAGTAGGCTACAGAGCTGCACACACACTCTCTCACACGCACACACACACACACACACACACCGACTCCCTGCACACAGTATAATAAACCAATGAAAAAAAATAAAAAAAAATAAAAAATCTCAATGGGCTTCAGTTTAAATGAGATGTTTCGATGTTACAGGCTGGTATGTTAGATAATCTATATAATGTTGTCGTCTGATCCCTCCCTCTATCATCCCAGGTCCCTCCCTCTCTTATCTGTTTACATGGACGCGTGTGCGCACACACTTTACGCACACTTTACGCACAGTCCGCCTAATTGGGGACAAATGTTCTGCTGTCACAATCCCCCAGATGTGATCAGACAGATGCTCAGTTTTGTGCTGTGTGGCTGTGTACATACAGCCTGATGTCAGTAGAGGGCGCCATTAGCACGCACACAAAAACACACACACACACACACACACACACCGACTCCTTGCACACAGTAATAAACCAATGAAAAAAAAAAAAATGGCTAAATGGGCTTCAGTTTAAAGGTCCCATATCGTGCTCATTTTCAGGTTCATACATGTAATTTGTGTTTCTACTAGAACATGTTTTACATGCTGTAATGTTAAAAAAAAAATATTTTCCTCATACTGTCAACCTGAATATACCTGTATTCACCCTCTGTCTGAAAAGCTCCATTTTAGTGCATTTCAAGGGAATTGCAACGGAATTGCGGTGCTAGGCAACAGGTTGGGTCCATGTTTACTATGTGTCAGGTGATGTCATTCACATCCACTGCAACAGGAAACAAACTGTGACACATTTAGACTGTTTACGTTTTAAAACCGTGAAATGGTCTAAATATTGTATATTTGTGACATCACAAATGGACAGAAATCCTAACAGCTTGTTTCAAACGCACAATTTCTGAATACCGGCTGTATGTGGTTCTCCGTATATTGAGCTTTTTGATAGTTTAACAGTATTTATAAAGCGCTTAAACTTGCTTTATAATATAAAAGACATGAAAATATATATTTTTTTACAATATGGGACCATTAAATGAGATATTTCGATGCTACAGGCTGATATGTTAGAGAATCTATATCAATTTTGTCGGCTGATCCCTCCCCTCTAAATCTCCCTGGAAGAGATCTCCAGCTCCCGCTGCCTCAGTAAGTCCACAACTATTCTCAGGGACTCCTCCCACCCAGCTCATCACCAGTTTGACCTGCTGCCCTCTGGCAGGCGCTACAGGTCAATGAAAGCCCAAACCTCCAGACTTGCGAACAGTTTCTTTCCCTGGGCTATTCCATACTGAACAAACAATAAATCTGTGCAATATTAATACACTGAATGTGAAATACATTTATCTTTGCAATATATCCTTGATGCAATATACACCTCAAGTGCAACTTTGTTTACATTTTATTTATTACATCTACCCTACCTATTTTACAAGTACAATTACCATTACATCTATTTTTATATTTTATACCTCTAGTGTAACACTTCTGTTTATATTTATTTATTACATCTACTTTACCTGTTTTATTTACTTTAGAACTATGTGTGTTTTACCTGTTATATGTTTTATCTGCCTCGTTTAGTCTTGTCAAGTATTTGTTTTAAAGCACTAACCAGAAGTGGCAACTGTGAATCTCGTTGTATTTAAAGGGACTGTTTGTAACTTTTTAAGCTTATAAATGTACCGGGTCGGGACACATGCGCGCTCGCATATGCGCACTCGTGTGTGGCCGGCGTCCCCGCGCCTCTGCCTGCTTGCCTTCACTCAGACAGCGTGCGCGTTCTCGCTTACTCGCTCCACCTCTAGACGTGAACGCGCGCTCACTCAACACTGCAGAAGAGTTACTTTAGCTCTGAGAATATCTAGTAAATGTACAGTGGACGTTTGTGCAGAAATAAATGCTGCAGCTTCACCAGGCAAACAGAGGTTTTCCGTGTCTTGTGTAGTAACGGGACTCTGCAGAGAGAAACTTTGTCGTCTCGTCTCCCTGTTCACTCCGGCTGCGGGCGGAGGGAGACGTTTTTCTCGCTGCAGAGCCCCGCTGCTGAACACAGTATCAGCAATGATTCATGGCGAGACCTTCGTCTGGTCAGCTAACATTACTGCTAAGCAGGTGAAATATAGAGTGATATTGTGGTTTTAGCTGACGTATGTTGCCTCACTGTTTTGAGCGATGTAGAGCAAGCAAGCGCGAGCCCGACTCTGACTTTCGTTGATTTCAAGGCCACAGGTGTCGCTGTTAACCCTCCTGTTGTCTTCCCGTTGACCATGCAACTTTTGTATTCCCGGGTCCAAACTGACCCCGTCTGGTTTGACTGTTTTTAAAGCATACATTATAAATTATCAACCAATTCTGTATTACACCTTTTTGGCCAACTTCATTCCAACTCATTACCACAAGTTTTAGACTTTTTTGGGAATTCATGGTCAATAAACCTAATTTATATGAAATTAAACCTCATTTTTTTTAGGAAAAAATGCAGAAATTATGAATTATTTGGACTATACTCAAAATTGGAGGAATAATGTTGATGGATTATCACAGACCGATAATATGTCAAAGTTCAGTCAGAATATTACAAATATCATAATGTAAAAAAAATGTTTAATGACAAAATTGACCTGGGAACACCACAGGTGCTATAATTTTTGATAAAATACCCATAATGCAACGAAAGTAGTGGTCATTATTTTTTTTATTTTTTTGCAAAGACCATATAAGGGAACCATCCATGTAATTTTGGGGCAATTAAGTAAAAGACATCCATATTTATGATATAATGAAGTTTGAAATGGGTCAAATTTGACCCAAAGAGAACAGGAGGGTTAACAAGCATTTCTGAAAGTTATAAATAGTCCCTTTAATACAATGACAATAAAGTTTTCTATTCTATTCTATCATCCCAGCTCCCTCTCTCTCTTATCTGTTTTTATAGACGCGTGTGCGCACACACTTTACGCACAGTCCTCCTAATTGGGGACAAATGCTCTGCTGTCACAATCCCCCAGATGTTGTGATCAGCCTGATGCTCAGTTGTGTGTCTGTGCGTCTGTGTGGCTGTGTGTCTGGGTCTATGTACATACAGCCTGACATCAGTAGAGGGCGCTATTAGCACACACACACAGACATCTTTTTCCCAGCTAGCTGTAACCGGCTATCGAGTCTGATGTCGAGTTGACACCCTCCTCCCCAAAACCTCGGCAGCAGCAGCAGCTAAGCTGCACCAGTCGACATGGCAAGAAAATATCGCAACAATTTCCTAAAGAAAGATGAAAATCTTCCAAGTCTTTTGGAATGAGTGAGTAGTATACATATCCGACAATAATAAGTATCTTATTTTTAATCCCCCGATGGGAACTAGATAGTAGAAGCTGCATGTGTTTGTTTTTAAGTCACATTTTATGACGCATAGCTATGGTTTAGTTGTTGCTAAGCTAAGCTAAGCTAAGCTAACTAGCTCAGAGGGAGGAGTGTGGTGGTTTGTTCTCTCGGCTGTCGAGTATTTGTGTGAGCTGCTTTGTTAAATGTGATGAAAACACAACCACGGTGTGATTATGAACAGTTTTAAATCAAGTGAAACGGGTTATATTAAATATATTTTGAAGGCTAGTTGTGTTGCTGGGTAGTTTCGGATGCTAACGTTACATAACAAGTGAAACGGCTCCACCACTTTCCACTAGTGTCACTGTGGCTCTTCTTCTCCAGCTAACTACCGTTTCCTTTAACCAAATACACCAATACAGTCATAATAAAAGTTATTAGTAGCAGTGTAATGGATTCATAAGCTCAGTAACACTCAGAGTAATTACTGCAACACGATTAAACAATGCTATATATATTTATTATTACGATTTTTTGTTTTTAATCAGACGACGTTTGTGCTCGCTAGCTAAACTAGCCACCCATAGCTTAGCTTGTGAGCTAACGTTACCCACAATTAGCTAGCTCAAACATGAATTGGTGTACATAACAAAACATTAAAATGATTACAGCCATGATAGCAAACTCTTTTATTAAAAATACAATTGTTTTGTAGCGTAATGTTTCCCCTAAACTCCAAACGTTAAGCCTCATAACAAGTTATAGATAGACTTGGTTTGTTAGCCTCTTTCAGGACCCTTTGTCCATAGTCATAGTGGTTACCAGCTCCTCTTAGTAGGCCACACTTTAGTTGTTTTGATCCTTCTCCGTCGCTTTCATCTCTTATCTTACAAATATGTGCTGTGTCAATTATTTTTTTATTTTATTTTTATTTTTGCGTTACGACTTGACACCGCATACCGTCGAAAAATCAAAGCTCAATAGGCTTTCGATTATATATTTTTTGCTTTTTTAATATATTTATGCATTAGTAGTCCCCCTACTTTGTCATCCCACTGCCTCTAAAAAATGCACTCTACAGATGCACTTGTACACAACCATGTTTTGTGTCCAATGCACCAAGATATTGTTGGAATATAAGATAAACTATGCAAAATTGGTGAATGTTTGCACAATTTTTAATTCTCTGTGTCAGTAATCCCAAGTTAAACCTACTTTGTCATCCCACTGCCTCTAAAAAATGCACTCTACAGATGCACTTGTGCACAACCATGTTTTGTGTCAATGCACCAAGATATTGTGGGAATATAAAATAATAATCCCAGATCAAATGTACGTTGAAGGGCCCTGAATATTGTCTTCTTGTGATTGTATTGTTTAACTGTATGTATCCTTGTTTCTTGTCTTTGTCCTTGCTGTGATGTTGTAAATGGAGCTGCTGTGATGCAAAACAAAGTTCAGACCTATATCGTATAAACTAGGCAAAATTGGTGAATGTTTGCACAATTTTTAATTATCTTTCTTTTCTCTCTTTTTTACAGTATTCATCACGCGATGTGATCCAAAATCCACAATGTGTGAGGACATTTAAGAACAATTGAGTTCGGAAGAAAAAAATCTTGATTCCAGTGGAATCTTCCATATATATATATATTATTATTATTATTAGATTTTTTTTCTCTGTGTTAAAGCTTACATACATTTACACACACACACTCGTCCCATCAACATACAACCATGCCAGTGCAAGCACCACAATGGACAGAGTTCCTGCTGTGCCCGATCTGCACACAGACGTTTGAGGAGACCGTTCGCCGGCCCATCAGCTTGGGCTGTGGACACACTGTCTGCAAGATGTGCCTGAACAAGTTGCACCGCAAGGCCTGTCCCTTTGACCAGACGGCCATCAGCACAGACATCGAACAGCTACCTGTCAACACGGCCCTGTTGCAGCTGGTGGGAGGCCAGGTAAGACACATGTTTGTGTTTGTACACTTGTTTGGCAATTTATGACAAAGATCCTGCGTTGACAACATTTATGCAGGGCTTTTGTTGATGCTAGCTTCGGATGAAGGATAACAGCTCATGGGATATCATTCCTATCTTGACCCGTATGATGTTTTCTGTAATTACTGTTTATGGGTTGTATTAGAGCGTTACGCACAGGCTATTACATGATGCACATAGCTTGGAGATTCTTTTATGAGTCATACTCCAGTGATTGAGCAATGCCTTTAATTCTGTTGGTTTACTGAGTGCTGGCGCAATCAGTGAAGCTATATTTCTGTGAGGCAGTTTTTGACCAACAGAGTGAGGCACAGCTAATGGCATTTTGGCTTTGTTGGCCAAGTTTCCAGGTGTACGCTTTATAATAATGAATAACGTCAGTGCATCAACTATGAGTGTGTTTTGTGTGTCTGATACAGTCATGATGACTGTGATGTCTTGTCTCTTAGCTGAGTGCATTGCATATCTATGCTCCTACAGATTAGTAGGTTACATTGTCCAATCAAATGAGTATGCCCTGATAGAAATGCAAGTTGTTATGATAGTTCTGTACCATTGAAAACCTAATTCATCATAATGCCTCAGAGCTGTATCAAAGTTTTTTTTTTTGGATAGTTTCATTGGATTCATTGCCTGCCACAAAGTGTGATAGAGCCTAAGCATGAAAATACAAATATGATGAGAAATGCTTCTCTCCAGTATCTTGGCTCTATTTTAAACAGTTTTTATTCGCATTTTCAACTGTGATAGGTGCAGTTCAACAAGTCCTGACGGGCAGATAATGGAGCATAAGCCTTCAGTACAATGTAGTGATTCTCAAAATGTGAAAATTGTCATATTTCATTGCTTTGACCATAGTGCAAGTAAGGTCCAGGGAAAACAAAATAATTAGCGGATGCCCAAGTAGTCACCTCTCACCACATCCCTAATTGGATAATAAGGAAGTTCTTTAAAAAGAGCTTCTTAGGACACAGGGAAGTTGCATGACATGTTTAATTTTACTTGACAGATCAGTATAAATGAAGATTTATTTTAAATTTCTGGTTTTGTTTCAGTAGTTAGTATGTGCTGCTGAGAGTTTGTAGATGTGTGCAGCTTAAACAAAATTCATGTACAGGTTTTATACATTCTACCATGATACCGTTACTTCACTTTCTGCCAAAATATACATGCATGTACACACAAAGAAGTATTTTGATATTAATTGGCACACTCGGGTGTGTTTAGCTGTTTTAGCCAATACCTTAGACAATTAAAAGAACATGATGACCGTGTTCTACTACACATACTACATCATTGTTTAGATATAATTGTACTAAAAAGCTTCAGCTACTGCTATGGGTTGTCCTAATTCTTTCCTTCTCTCTGTGTCCTGCTGCAGGTTCCTAAGGCTCAGCCAGTTGCCTTGATTACCAGTCCAGAGGACTCGCAGCATTATGAGGAGGCCAGGCAGTGTGTGGAGGAGCTGGCCCTCTACCTCAAACCTCTCAGCAACACCAGAGGTACAGACAAACACATGCTTGTCACCCTTAGTTTGTTCTACCATTATTATGATGTGTTGACACTCTTGCTGCCTTTAAATTAAACTCTGGAGGTTGTTTTCAACATGGAATGTCTAGTACTCTAAATGCTTATCATTCAAGTGGTTTAAGATGTGAGAATGATGCTGCTAGGTTACTGATAATGGACGTGGCCTTGTTCCCTTTTCAAAAATTGGTGCGTGGGTTTTTTTGCACGTCATTTAAACAAAAGTTATTTAAAAGAAGAAGCAATCTGTAATTTCCAAAGGGACTAATGTTTTAAAAAACATTAGCTTATGTTACAAGTCATGAACTTCGAGCTGTCTGAAAATTTCCACTTACAAAGTTGAGAAAATGACTTCACTAGGTCGTTAAATGGATTCTCTCGTAAACACGGTTAAACATAACCTCACTTGAAGGCATCATAAACTAAACTCGCAGATATGCCAGATAATAAAATGTTTTGACTTTGTCGTCAGCTGAAAGTATAGTATTATGTATTATATTATAGTATTATAGTATAATGCTAAACTATACTGTAATTAATGTCATTTGTGGGATAAAAAAAGATATTACAACTTTTGATTAGGCTCTTGCGGTTAATGCTTAAATCAGCTGTTTTGATTTGGAGTCTTGCCACTTATCTGTTAATCATGGGAAGTCATTAAAAAAGAAAAGCGGAACTAGTTTTCTGTAAATACACTACAGAGACATATCTCATGCAAATTCTTGTAATAGGCTGTAAAAATGATAATGATTACATGGTGGAGCCGGTTTGGACGATAAAACATTTCCTGTTTCAGGTTTCATTAACAAAAATTATACTTAAATCAATCAGTTCTTAAACAAAATTTAAGGAAATGTTTTAAATGAGTGTGATATTACTATGCTGTTTATATGAAGCTTTAATGAAATATACCATTCATTGTTTTTGTTTGGACCACTGACTTAGTTAAAACTGAAATTATATTTTATATCTTCCATATATGGTTTGATCAATGCCACCATAACTGTTTGACAAAACCATAATATTCAAAGGTCATAGTTGTTTCCTTTTACTGATTCATCATTGATGCCTCATCATGAGAAAACTTGTTGAAAGGATATCACGGCACTTAAAACTCTTGCTATATTGTTCACCCGAGGTAAACTAATATCAGGACATCCAGTCAAATGTTAACGACCCACGTTGGTCTCTTTAAATCCAGTTCAATTTCAGAACCACAAAACTGCAGTAAATGTATTGTGTACATTAGGAGGTGAAGCAATTTCCTCAATCAATCATTGGCCATGTATATGAATATGATTGATTAATTGAATGTTAGAAATGGAGAATGGTTAATTCTTTATTCTTTAATTGATTAACCCTTAAAAGCTTGTAACAAAATGTATTTCTCCTTGAAACAATTAATATGGACTCTTCACAGCATAATGTGAATAAGTAAGGTATTTTAATCATAGTTTATTTAAACACAAGGAAATTGTTTGAATCATAAGTTAAAGGAACAATATGTAGCACTGACAGCTAGTGTTTGAAAATGGGTAACAGCAGTCTAAATTCAAAACATTGAAGCCATGGCCTGTACGCTCCGCTGGTGTGACTGATAGCCGTTAGCATGGGTTAGCATCACAAGGTTAGCCTCTGGCCAGCAGTAGTCGGATCACTTCACCAGCTGTGTGTCTCAAATACTCACTGCCTTGATAGCCCAGCAGCACACAGACCACAGAGAGATGTGTCGAGGCTTTTAAGATCGGGTAGAACCGTTAACATTATCTCTGTTGATCCAGTTCGTTAGCTTGCTTCCATGGCTGCAGAAGGCTGTGTATGTCGAAAACGGCAGTGGACAGGATCACACCGGCCAAAACAAAAACAGACGTTCTGGACCGATATGGAAATTTCAAAGGAGAACATACTCACTGTAGCATTGTTGTTGGAGAAGCCAGTATTTCAATTTAGCATGTTTCCTTAATCTCTGATGACACATCATGGTCATTTTATAATTTATTACAGTAAATATATTACATATTGGTCCTTTTTAAATGAAACAAAATAATGTCTTCACTACGAATTGCTGCTGATTCTCCCACTCTGCCTGATATAATTTAACAACATTTAGCGTAGTAATTCTGTTGATCCTGCAGGCTTTATTGGAGGGAAAACATTAGAAACATGCACGGTGCTCTAAACAGAGCCTGACCCATTATTGTATCAACAAATGGGGTTGTAGCCTACAAATAACTTGATCTTCTGACAACAGCCTTGAGTCCTCGTTTAATGAGCATATCTATGTAACCAGGAGTGCGTTATATTTGCAGTTCCTTCAATGCAATTCCCTGTTGCAAAAAATTAGATTTACACGAGATGTTATTGCAAGGGAGGAATTGTAAAAGGGGAAGTAGCCGCGGTAAACTCTTTCGATTGTAGTGGTGCAGCTGCATCCTCCAAAATGATCATAAAGTTGAATCCGCAGCTCTCTATAACAGTTTCAACAAAAATGTAACAATATAACCTTCATGAAGGTAGGATTTATTGCAGGACTGTTGTATTCGACTGCATTAGTTTTAGCTAGGTGTACTTAATAAACTGGCAACTGAGTGTATATTGTATCTGAGTGTATGTTCCCTTGGTTTACCAGTTGTCTTGTCTAATCTGTCCCCAGGTGTGGGTCTGAGCAGCACGGCCCAGAGCATGCTGAGTCGACCCATGCAGAGGAAACTGGTAACTCTGGTCCACTGCCAGCTGGTGGAGGAGGAAGGCCGCGTTAGAGCCATGAGAGCTGCCCGCTCTCTGGGTGAGCGAACCGTCACGGAACTCATCTTGCAGCACCAAAATCCACAGCAGCTCTCCTCCAATCTATGGGCCGCTGTGCGTGCACGAGGATGTCAGTTTCTAGGCCCAGGTAGGTTGTTTTCCATCACCTGCAAAGTGAGACAAACACATTCCGTTGCAGCAGTCCGTATATCCTCCTATATCCTGTAAATGTTGGCTTTTGGCAATCCGCTGTTAGTCATGGTTTTTATGTTTTTCCTCCCCCAGCCATGCAGGAAGAAGCTCTAAAGTTGGTCCTTCTTGCTCTAGAGGATGGCTCTGCTCTGTCCAGGAAGGTGTTGGTTCTTTTTGTAGTCCAGAGGCTTGAGCCACGCTTCCCGCAGGCCTCTAAGACCAGCATAGGCCATGTGGTGCAGCTCCTCTACAGGGCTTCCTGCTTCAAGGTATGTCACTGACTGACAACCAGAAGAAAATTTCATACGTTTTTTAAGTTTTGTGGCGAATATTGTACGTCAAAGTTTTTTCTAATCATTGCTTATCCAACAACTAGGTGACCAAACGTGATGAAGATTCATCCCTGATGCAGCTGAAAGAGGAGTTCCGTACTTACGAGGCTCTGCGACGCGAGCATGACTCTCAGATAGTTCAGATTGCCATGGAGGGTGGGCTGCGCATCGCACCTGACCAGTGGTCTTCTCTGTTATATGGAGATCAATCTCACAAGTCACACATGCAGTCTATCATAGATAAGGTGGGTGACTGAAGTACATGTTTGTTTTTTGTTTGTATCTCTTGTTTGTTTCCACTTCATGATACAAAAAGGCATATTTCATAGATTATTTATGTGTTATGCTATACGTTGCAGTTTCTTAGGTCCTTATATTAAAGCATGTCCCTACATAAGAAATCTTGTCCGCCATAAACCTACCAAAGCATTAACTTTGTGTTTTTTTTTCTGCTTTTGGCATAGCTGCAGACCCCGGCGTCTTTTGCTCAGAGTGTCCAGGAGCTGACAATTGCGCTGCAGAGGACCGGAGACCCAGCCAACCTCAACAGGCTGCGGCCCCACCTGGAACTACTGGCAAACATTGATCCCAGTCCTGGTAAGAAACAAACACACTTCAAGAATCTTGGGTTTGTAGTGATGTAAGGAGTAAGTCAATTACATGCAGTATCACAAGCTGGAATCCAAACAGTGACCTTCTCAATTAGAGCTGCAAAGATTAATCCATTAATCAATTAGTCGTCAACTATTCAAATAATCGCCAACTATTTTGATAATACTTTAATCGGTTTGAGTCATTTTTTTAAGAACAAAAAAGTGAAAATTCCCTGATTCCAACTTCTTAAATGTGAATATTTTCAGTTTTTTACCCCTCTATGACAGTAAACTGAATATCTTTTTCATTGTGGACAAAACAAGACATTTGAGGATGTCATCTTGGGCTTTGGGAAACACTGATCACCATTATCTGACATTTTATAGACCAAACAACTAATCGATTCGTCGAGAAAATAATCAACAGCAATTGACAATGAAAATAATTGTTAGTTGCAGCCCTGTTCTCAACTCGCTCTTTCACACCTTTTGTATTATTCTAGTATATCCTGTCTAATAAGTTGGGTTACAACAAGCAGTTGGGATGTCGGGATATGTCTTGGCCAATGCCTAGCTGTTGCATTTAGGGATGTCACAAGAACCTATACTCCAGTACCAAGTTGATGCCAAAATTCTGAAAGCATGTCGGCACTCGTTTTTCTACAGTACCGCAGATGACGTAGGTACCGTCGGGGCTCGAGACTAACAGAGCCCTGTCATCCCTGGGAGCATTACATATTAACTGACCCTCAAAAACGTATTTCCCATATATTGTATTTATTTGTGGGGCTCATCCAAAAAATCTTTTTACAGTGCTTACCATCAATTAAAGTATTTAGATTAAAGTCTGTGTTCCTCATCTTCTGTTTCCACAGATGCTCCTCCTCCCACATGGGAGCAGCTTGAGAAAGGGTTGGTAGCAGTGAAAACAGTGGTGCATGGCCTGGTGGACTTCATCCAGAACCACAGCAAGAAAGGAGCTGACCCTCAACAGGTCAGTCTATCTATTGGACCACAAGAGTTGGGCCCCATCCCTTATATGTTTCTTGATTAAGCCAGGCTACACCCATGAGAGATTATATTCCAACCATCATCATCATCAGAACATCAAATGAGGGAATGTCTTTTGGAAAAATCATCACTTGTAGAAAAACACATGACAAGTTGTTAAGGCTTTAGGTGGCCTTACACATTACTGAGACACTTAATGTTTCTTAAATTTGTAACACATCCATATATCAACTCTGAAGTATTTGAATAAAAAATCGTAAAATTAAAAATGTTTAACTATTTGATTTTGTCCGTATCACCCAGCCCTCACTGTAAAGTTAAATAACACCACTATTGAGTGTTCAGCTCTGTTTTGTTGTTGTTCTGGGCAACATCCTGAGATAGGGTTTGACCATTATGAAACAAAAAGTTGTGTATGTTATCTCTATTTCAACAATACTTGATGTCTCTCTTTAGCCTCCTCAGCACAGCAAGTACAAGACATACATGTGTCGTGACATGAAGCAGAAGGGAGGCTGTCCTCGTGGAGCCAGCTGCACCTTTGCTCATTCTCAGGAAGAACTGGAGAAGTGAGTCAGACAAATAGCGACATGTAGCATTTTAGTATTGCAGTCGAAAAAAGAAAACGATTTTCGCAACACCCAGAGCTTCTTACACATTTTATGCTGTGTTTTATGTTTGTCAGGTATCGTAAAATGAATAAGCGCCTGGCAGCTCGCCTCCCTGGCTCAGGAGGGCTCATGCCAGATGAGGTCCCTCTTGATGTAGCAATGACCCGGAAGCCTTCACCCCTCACCAACGGTAGCGGTGGACCCTCTTTGCCCCAGCTCATTGCCCGTGGCACCGACACAGTCCCATATGAACTATTGCGTAAACCCATGAAGATGGATGGAGGGAGTCCCAGTGCCCCAGGATCACCACCTGATATGTAAGTATAGCATTCTCTGTACATTGAATTAATTGGCATGAAGTCTGCAGATCTGCACTGTGCAGTGTTAGATACATGTTGAAATAATTTTTTGGACCTGTAAATATTTTAGTTATGAACCTGAACTCTTTTGCATCCCCAAAAATTAAGTAAAATTTAAATACTTGAAATTAGGGATGCACAATTCATATCGGGCCCGGTAAATTATAGGCTGATAATGGGAAATTTATATTATTATGTATCATTCCGATAATGAAGTTATAGCTGATAAATTATTGGCTGATAATAGTTTTTCACAGTTTCAGAGGAAGACAACCTTATTACAATGTGCTGTGCACTTTACTAGAAACATTGAATGAACATTTGAAGAGTCAGAACCGTTCTTTGTTTTTGCTGCTTTAACAATAGTGATGTCAGTTAGATTTGGTTAGGTCAGAGTTATGAAATATTAAATCATTCATTTTGCTCATTACATCTTAGCCTTTCTTACCCTCAGGTGTGCATAAGCTACAGGTTATGAACTTTTAAAAATACAAACATGTGAAACTATTGGTTATCAGTATCAGCCATGAGAAGCAGTTGTCAGTATCAGCTATCCAATCCATATTGTGCATTCCCTACTTGAAATGAAATTTAATATTTACATCAAAGAGAAGAATATTGTATTTGAAAGTATAGCCTGTTATAAAATAACGTTTAAAAATATACCCCTCCCACTTGTTTTGTTAGTAACGTAATGTATTAACCATGTGTACTGATATCTTCTCATACTACTGCATTTATGAAGACTGGAATGTGTTTGCACAATCATTCTCTCTTTCAGTCAATTTCCACTCAAATAACTAATTTGCCGTATTGTCTGTGCTGTCCACAACTCTACCAAGTGCAAACACTAGACGTTGATATAGGTCAGTGGTTGCACATGGCGTGTCAGTCTGCAGAGACGAGGGTGCATATCATTGAATAGAAAGAATAATAATTGAATATCTTTAGGACAACAAAACTTGTCTGCAGGTTGACGATTACTCAGTGAATAACATTGAGGGAACTCTATGGAACATAGTTTTTAATTGGCATACTTGACTCAATGACTATCAGCCTGTTATGTTTTCTTTAATCTGACATTTATTCCTGTAGGATGGACCCTGTGATGCCCAAACCTGGTATGCCACCTCATGCCATGACCCACCCAAGGATGCCAATGGATCACCTCTCTGCGGTGAAGCACATGCCTGTGGTAGCCAGAGGTTCGCCGGTGTACCCCCAGCCGCCGCTCCCTGAGATGTGCTACGACACTCGCCCACCACCTTCTGCTTCTCAGTATGACCCCCCACAATACCCCACAGGTAGGGGTCAAGTAAACTGAATGATGCATAATGGGTTTTTGTGTGTGTGAGTGATAAAAAAAATCTTTTTTACTTTATACTCAGACAATTATTCACATCACTTTCCTTTTTCTACTATTTATTTCTCAGGGTACCCCTACCAACAGCCACCACAGTATGTCCCTCGGGATTACATGCGTAACCCTCCTCCCCCCAGTGAGTCAGGACCCCCTTACCAGGACCCCTACCCTGGCTACGGCCCTCCAGAGCGCCCCTACCAGGCCCCTCACTCTGGTCCACCTTTCTCTTACCCTCACCCTCCACACCACGACCGTAGTCGCCACGGAACCTACACTGGCCCACCACCTCCCCCACAGCCTTACCCATCTCAGAGGGATGGAATGGTGAGAATGAGTCCCGCACCTCTGGATATGCCCCCGCCATCAGCAGGACAGGCTAACTCCCTTTACCACCAGGAGCCCAGTGCCCGTGATAGATACCCTCCAGATGGCTACTATACGCAGGGGGGCCAGCCTCAACCCATGAGGGCTTACGTCAGGGTGAGTTTGTTTGGATTGTTTCTTCATTTTAGCTGTTTGTCTTTAACTCTTTGTGATGCCAAGCTGGTTTCAAAACATTCAAATAAATGCTAGCAGTTCAGCAGTAATATTTCTCTGTGTTTGTCTCAGGGTCCATCATATAGTGGTTCACAGCCCAGCCTGGACTACCTGCACCGACGTCGACAGGAGCTGTTATCCCAGCTGGAGGAAAGGAAGGTCATCTCCCCTCCACCATTCGCTGCCTCCCCCACTCTTCCTCATCCCTTCCCCAGTGACTACCCTCCAGAGGTTAGCACTATCTGAATTTCATGTGTCTTTGAGACTAATCAATACACAGGCATTAAACTGAAAAATGTGATACATTTAAAGATTCAAGAACTACAAGTACATATAAGTATTAGTGACAGCACTATCTCTGTATGTCCTGTGTCTGCAGTATGGCGAGGAGAGCTCCAAAACCATGGTGAAATGCAGAGAGCCTGACTACGCAGGGCAGTACTCTCCGTGGTCTTGTGAAACCATTGGCTCCTACATAGGCACAAAGGATGCCAAACCCAAAGACGTTATGGTTCCTGGTTCCATGGACATGATGGTAAGTTCAGATGGTTAACTCTGTTAGTAGCCATATCAGTATTTGATCTTGTTTGTTTGACCAAGTGTATTTAATGAGAATGTGTGAAGAAAGGAACATGTTGCCCCCTCAGCCTCTTCCTCAGATCTCTCATCTCCTAACCTGTCCTCTCTATACCCCTCTCTCTCCCTATGTCTGGCAGAATGCGGAGGCTAAGGGTCTGAGGGATCAATCGCTGGAGGCTCCTCGGAGGGGTGCAGAAGTCAAAGACGATGACCCTATCATCCCATTTGGCCCCCAGCCCACTGTATCGCGCTTCGGTGCCATCTCCCGCACCTCAAAGACGGGCTACCAGGCCGCAGGCCCTGTGCAGGCTATGGTCTCCACTCCCCAGAACCCAAGCTCTAAACATATGGCCATGCCAGGTAAGAAACACTGTGCAAAACATGTTAATGTCTGGACCTATTAATATGGAGAGATTGATCTCCGTCACCTCATGTCAAAAAGTATAAGTCCCATTTTAAATTCTAAAATATATCAAAATGATTAAAAGAAAAGATGTCTTGAATTTAATTGGATGTACATACATATAAATAAAAATAAACTTTTGTATACTTTAGCAACATGTAGGGCTGCACGATTATGACCAAAATGATAATCACAATTATTTTGATCAATATTGAGATCATGATTATTATCAAGAATATTCATAGATTTTAGGAACAAAATATTTTCATAGCAATTTCACACTTAAATAAACAGAGCGCTGCTTTCACTTCCATGTTGTGCTACATTACAACCGTCAAAAATTCTAAATGTTATCCTCAGTTATTGTCATCTATAGTGGTTCTTTGCATAAAACACAAAATTCAGACAATTAGGAAATACAGTAAATGATTGTATTGCTATTTAAATATTTGCTTTGATTAAAAGAAATCTTTATCTTTAAAGAAATCTACATTATAAGCTGCTTAGAGCTAGTGTTAGGAAGTTAAACAGGTCATGTTTGTCTCTCTAATATCTATTTCATATTGCTGTGAGAACATCTCCTTCAAACAACTGGATTTATTCAAGTTTCTCTCCAAAAACTACATTTTACAAGATTACATTTTAACGCACCATGATAGCGTCATAATTTACGTTTGCCCAATCCTCATTTTGAATGAGCAGAGCTTGAACGCACAACAATGTAGCGCAATGGAACCTCCGTGTGTAGCCGGCATACGAGCCGGTCACTGTGATTACTCTAAGCATCATCATGGGAATAAATGACAATATAGTAAGTGTCTGTTAAATGAACCGTTCCAAATATTTTAAGGTTGTTCCTCCACGGCTTACATTGGATCTCTAGCTGTTAGTTTAGGAAGCGCTTGATTTATGCAGCAGAGTTTTCTGTGAGCGTAGCATTTTAAACGTCAATATTGCAGTCGGTCATGTTCATTTAATTGTGGGAATCCGAAATCGTGATCGCGATTAATATTCGATTAATTGTGCAGCCCTAGCAACATGGTCATTTCACATAATTGTGGTGTTTAATCATTACAGTTTGGCATGAAAACATTTCTGACAACCATTTTCCCACCTTGCCTACAGCAGAATACTCATATGGAAGCCATGGAGGATGGGGTGGAGCTTCATACCCCTCCCACCAGACTGCCTCCTCCTCTCAGGGACACTTCAGCGAGCGGTGAGGCCTGCGTTTGTTTTCCTGTCATCTTTTTAATATTCGTATGATGATAATACTCAGAGCTGTACGGAACTTTTTTTGAACATAGCACTGATGCTACCGAGGTTTAAAGTTTTGTAGCACAGGCCACAAAATTGTAGCACGAGTATAAAAGTGTCAAGTAAGTCCACTGTATTTCGAGACTACTCGATGGGGAGTATAGAAAATACAGTTTAAAAAGTTATTTTCCATGACCTTTTAAAGAAGTATAGTACTTCAAAAATTCAGACATTTTTTTTAAATTATAGGTCTATGTATTTATTTATTTTTATTATTTAGGCACATAGCATTAATGCAGGAAGTACACTAGGGGTGCTGAGGGGGCTGCAGCACCTCCCAAAATCAAGTATTACAAAGGCTATTGATTGATTAAACAAAGTTTAAACTTGGTGTTAAAACTATAGTGTTTCCCCTTTCTTACTGGGATACAGGCTATATATGTATTAGACAAGTATCTATGGTGGGGAAGTGGATTTGTACTGTACTGTAGCGATAGAGATGGAGGGTTGGTGTCATCGCACAGACCGATTTGTACAGCCCTGATACTAATCATCACGCTTTTTAGGAAACTATCAAAAATGTATGAAAGTGTTGTGTAGATTTCTTACTGTATTTCACCCTCACAGCCTGCCCATGGCAGCTCCAGACAGAGAACAGTTAAAGATTGAGCTGCAGCAGGTCAACCAGCAGATCAACCAACAGACCCAGATGCGAAGCATGGAGGTGTGTATGTTTTCTAACTTCTAAAGAGGATCCAGGAAGGTCTGGAAAGTACCGAAATTCATTTGATAAATTCTACAAGATTTTGAAATATTTAAATAAGTCTAAAAACAGTTTTTTAAATTCCAGAGGAGATGACTTCATATTTTATGTAATTATATCCCAGCTATCATTTATCATAATTAATGTGAAGAATAAAAGCGGTTGGCAGTCATGCTGCCTAATTACTATCAAAATACAACACTGAAGTAGTCTCTAAAACAGGTTTTCTATTTCACGTTGCATTCCTTCTGATTATTGCCAGAAATTCCCAAATTGCGCACTCACGCTTTTCACTTCCTGTCTCTCTATCACAGACTGCCGGTAACTCTTTACTGCTGCAGAGGGAGGCCAATGCATTGGCAGGCCAGCCTGTGCAGCCCGGCCAGGGCCAGGCAGCAGCAGCTCAGCAGCAGCCGAAGTGGCCTGCAGGGGGCGCAAGTACAACAGCTGTCTCCAGTGAACAGCTAAGCCTGGAGCTCCACCACGTGGAGAGAGAGATTGGCATGAGGACCCGGGAGATGGCTTTGGTAAGACAGGGTGGGGGTGGTCTCTGTACTTTTTAACACCATGACGAGTGCATATATGTATACAACAATAACAGTTGTAGCGGTCTGGGCCGTGGTTCAAGTCTTAAAAGACGATGATTGATTAGGGTTCAGTTGGATCAATATTTTGTGAAAAACAGAATATGTAACTGGGTGTCTTTTCACTTTTTACTACTACTTTATTGAGTTTATACAATAAATTACATACACAATGAAATGCAAAGAGGAGATAACATCTCATAACAAGGACAGTGCCCACAATATACAGAAAACTACAATTTTATCACCTGCCAAGGTGTGCATCTCTTTTGTCTGATGTCCAGTGTTCTTTGTCTTTTCAGTTCAGTTACAATTTGTGTGAACATCGCTAGAGATGGTGACTTGGTGAAGAACTACTGAACACCTTGTCTTCCATATTTTGTTTCAACAGTACATGTTATCATCCAGTAAAATTCTTGGTGCGACTATGCAAATTTTCTAGAAAGATCCCAAACATCACTGCATTATAGTTCAGATTAATATTTAAACCAAATACCAAACCAAAAACTGGGTGTCTTTCCAGCAACTAAGCATGTTTTGACCATCTCCAAACCAGGAAAACCAAGTCGCCCATGATGTTCAGCAGTACAAGATGAAACCTGCAGAGAATGGACAACCAGAGCACAAGACTCAGCTGGAAGAAATCTCCCTGGCTCTTGGGTGGGTTAACGTCTACTTGAACATAAATATGTGTATATTCCCTGAATATACATGTGTTTCATTATTAGCCTGACTTATTCCCCGTATACCTTGTTCTCAACTGTTCTTTTTCTGTCCTTAACTCAGCGAGGTGTCAAACGGCTCCAGCAGTCTGCAAGAAAGTGCAGTGGGCGGGTCCATGCTGTCACTGACCAATAAGACGTCTGCGTTGAGCCTGTGCTCTGATCCAGGTGCCACTGGTTCAGAAATGCAGAAGAATGGCGTCGTCCATTCCTGCTCTTAGGCAGTACACACACACACACACACACACACACGTACACACACACACACATGTACACACATACACACATGCACGCACTCAAGATGCTCAATTGAAAAGCATGCACAGGCACACATACACCCATTCTATTTAGAAGATGAGCAGTATCTGCCGTGATATGAATTTTCTTTCTTTTTGTTCTGTGAATGAGCTTTTTTTAATGACTTTCCTTGCCTGGAAACCAGAGCATATGATAACATTTCTTGTGTGTGTTAATTTTTTTCTTCTTTTTTTTTTTGTACTGGGACTATAGATTAACAAGGCTCACCATAGATATATCCGGAAGAGAAGAAGATGGTGGTGATGTTGACAGTGGTGTTGTAATTTCATTCAAAAAGGATAGGCCTATTCCATCCTTAGCAAACACGAAAGCATAGTCATATATTTGATTGATCCTCCCCCATATAAGATTTTTTGGTTTAGCTGTACCAGCATACATGTAGATGAACGGTTGAATACAGAGGAGCAGATTTACAAGCACTATCATGTGCACTCAGATGGAACTTCTCTTGCAATCTGACGAACTACGAAGGTATTGTAGGAAACAGCAGAAGTGTCACTTGGTACTCAAACCCCAGAATCGTAAAAAAAAAAAAAAGTGGTTGCCCAGATGTAGATGGTCTGAGGAGGGAAAAAGCAGTACAATATTTCACCAGTATTCAGCTGAAATGGAGACGCAAGGTGTTTCACAAATCACTTTTGCACCACATGCACGTCGTCACCTGCCACAAGAAGTATGATTTTATTAGTGCATTTTATGAACACATCATATGTCTGTTTCATACTTGAAAGCAGTATATTATATATTTAATTGAAGCATTCTGTTTTAAAGATTGCAACACGTCTTTTTGATAATGAGCTTTCCACATGTTTTCTATAAGGGAATCTACTATGTGCTTCTCTTGGTTGTGGTGTGACCTGATGTGGTTTGGTTGCAAATGCCTTTCGCCTGTGCTCCGTAAGGGCTGCATTCAGTCCTCCTAGCTGATTATGTTGTGAGATTTTTTTCACAGCACGCTCAAAAGTTTCGTTTTTTTTGGGTGAATGCACATGATCAGGCTGTGAGAGAGTACATCTTTCTGCCTCAGGAGTCAGGTGAATGGGTTGTCTTTATAACGTAGGGTTAAAAAGGATTTCCTCCTCAGAGCTTCTCGTCTGGCCACACAAAAGGCCTCCCCATTGGGATTATCTTGTCATTTGTTCTCCTAACTTCTATGAAGTTGCCTTCCCTTGTGTGTGTTTTTTTTTTTTTGTTCAGTTTTGTTTTTACTTTTTCATGCTTTACGTTGTTACGATTTGGGGTGTGTGGCTTACCTAGTGAAGGCTTTATAGAGCTTAGCTGAATGTGTGTCCTCCTCTCTGTCATGAAGTGGCTGCAAAACCCAGACTTATCATTTGTACTCTTAGCAAGGTAACTGTTGTAGCGTTTTTAGCTACACAGTATGTTAGAAATCATGTTTACAGCTGAGGATATTAGTGTCGATTGCTGAGAGGGAAACAAAATCAACTTTCAAAGATAGCTGTCCGCAGATAGCAGCTTTGAAAAGTTCATTTTATATCGCATTGAGTATATTTAAGCACCGTTATTGGTGAGTATTACAATATTCTGTTCACTCACGTTTTCCTTTTCACACCTTGATGTCACCATCACCACCATTATTGCTCTTTCTCCATCATGTAAATTGTTTACTGCTGATGCTCGACACGGAGCTCTTTGCCTTTTGTAAACAATTAGCATGATTGGCTACAGTTTTACAGCTCTGCTGAGAGCGAGTGAGCCCTTGTGTTTGAACGGTTGAAGGATAGAGGAGACGCTCTGGGTCAAGTCGTTTTAAGTTCAACATTGAGCCTTCGTTTCGGTCAGACGAGGGGTACTGAGAAACTGACAGTTTGACAAATCCCTGATACCTGATGAGTCGAATAAAAAAAAAGACACAAATGTTTTTTTTGTGTCTCTCATCTGGGTTGTTTGATGGGCATCTCTTCCTATTTGTCAGCGCCATGATAGTGGATGTTTGGGTTTTTCTTTTTATAATTTTTTTCCTACCACACTTCAAGCCTCTGGCTGCTCCTCGCTACATTTATTGTTTAGGTACACAGCTCACTTATACATATGAGTATGTATACATACATTAATATACTAAAGCACTATTAATGTGCCACCTCTTATTTTACTCGCTCAGCATTTATATTAAATGATCTCTACTTAGAATCAGCAAAATGTTTTTGTTTCTTTTTTGTTGTTTGATTTGTTTTTCTGTCCACTGGTTGCCAACACAGACTTTATCCTTTCCCAGACGAAGGACTTCTGTGCGCATTGATGTGTGTTCACTTAATCTTTTGTGTTCAAACAAAGATGTTCTTTATAGACTATGCTTCCGAAGAAGACAAAATTCTGTAACTTTGGAAAACTTATGGAGACGTTTTGTGTGTGCTAGATTGTATTGTAGAAAATGTACCCTGAGTTTTTTTTTTCCCCTCAAAGTGTGCTGTACTGGGTGATAGTTTTGAGGTATTAGAAAAGTGTTGGGGTTTTTTCCCACCCCTGCCCCCAAGAGGATATTCAGGAAGTCTCTGATGATAGGTTGGCCTTAAATCCTCTTGCATAGCTCCTTTACCTTATTTGCTTTAGGAGCATGAGGTGATCTCAAAAATACTAATTAACACTGAATTGGCATGATTTAGAGTCACACAGATGGACTCTAGTAGATCCCCCCTCCCAACCCCACCCTCCCTTTTGAAAATGTCATGTAAAAACAGCAACATGCAAATAATGCAAATCTCCCAATATTTGAAGCAAATGTATTTTATTTTTAAGGAAATGTTGTTGACCTAGCTCGGTTTGTAGCTCTTTTTCTCTTTTTTCTTGTTTTTGTTTCTGCAATAGTTGAGTGAATTTACTGACCTGCAAGTCTTACAGTCTTTAATGCATTATCTGACCTGATGTGTAGTCAACAGCGAAGAGTATCTGAGTGACATTCACACAATAGTTTTGTTCTTTCTGACACGTATTTACAAGAAATTGGCCCATCAGCTTAATTCTGCTGTTATCACGCCATGAATTGGCAACACATGGTGTTAATCCAATATGTTGTCTCTCACTCTCTTTAAGTTGCAAGTCAACCAAAACTATCACAATGCTGATTCTACCTGATAGGTCCCTGCAGGTCTGAATGAGCCTAAAACGCCTTTAGCTTAGCAGAACTGACATACAATGACGTATTGGGGTGGTTTACTAGATAGTAAATAGCAAAGATGTTCATTTCAATCTCCTGTGTGTTTTTGTTTCTGAGTGGAACTGCTGCCTCTACCCCTCATTTACATAACCAGTTAACCCCTCCACTCCCACCCTTGACCACTGAACTCTGTTACTGCTGTTTGAGGCTCACATTTTATTCCCTGACTTTCTGGGGGAAATTCGCAAATGGCTATTTTATATGATTACTCCCTTGTAAAATATCTCTTAAATTAAGGTACAGGTTTGATTTCAGCAAGAAAAAAGAAGTTTTTATATGTATATTATACTCCATTACGGAATGTCTAGAATTATCTTCCTCCAATGTGGATGTAGCCATTATTACGCCATTTTATGACTTTGTAAGAGAATTCACTGTGTGAAAATTGGTTTGCATTTTTGTATAATACAATCTGCTTTTTTTTTCGTTTGATACGAGAGGGAGGTCAAACTGGAAGTTTGAAGAGAGAAAAAAATGAACCTGTGAAATTGAGAAAACAAAGTGTAACTTATGTACAACAGTGATTCTAAGCTGAGGGGAAAAGATTAAATGATATTGCTAACTGAATGTTTGTGTCATTGTTTTTTCATATTTTTAACAGAGTACAGCAAGTTAAAGAGCAACTTAAGCTGTAGTTGAACATGTCTTTTTTTCACTTTATAACATTTGTTTCAGCTGTGATTAGTACAATTTTATGGAAAAAAAGTCATAGTATAGTATATCGAAAAATTTTATGAAAAAAGTCATAGTATAGCAGGTTGAAATATTTCATGAAAAGAAGTCATAGTATGGCATGTTGAAAAATTTCATGAAAAAAGTCATAGTATGGAAAAATTTAATGAAAAAAAAGTCATAACAGGTCGAAACATTTCATGAAAAAAAGTCATAGTATGGCAGGTTGAAACATTTCATGAAAAAAAAGTCATAGTATAACAGGTCGAAACATTTCATGAAAAGTCATAGTATAGCATGTTGAAATATTTCATGAAAAGTCATAGTATGTTGAAAATTTTATGTAAAAAGTCATAGTATAGAATGTCGAAAAGTTTCATGAAAAAAAGTCATAGTAAAATTTCATGAAAAAGTCATAGTAAAAACTTCATGAAAAAATCATAGTCTAGCATGTCAAAACATGTCATGAAAAAAAAGTCATAGTATAGCATGTTGAAAAAATTCATGAAAAAAGTCATATAGTATGTAAAGAATTTCATGAAAAAAGTCAGAATGTAAAAATTTCATGAAAAAAGTCATAGTAAAAATTTCATGAAAAAAAGTCAAGTAAAAATTTCATGAAAAAAAGTCACAGTAAAAATTTCATGAAAAAAAGTCATAGTAAAAATTTCATGAAAAAAAGTCATAGTATAGCATGTTGAAAAATTTGTTTTCTGTTATTTAAGCAAGAGAAACTATATCAACAGAATCATGTCATGTATGAAGTCTGTACGAAGGATGTCTGGGATGATGGTCTTCAAACTACAAGTAGCCTACAGACCAGATCTAACAGGATGTGACTATTCCTGTGACTTCCTGTAAATTCTTTGTAGGCTACTGTGCTGGAAACGGCTGGACGGCGAGGCACAGTTCATCTCGAACGAGCCTGACTACTTGCGGTTCTACGGTAAAGTTTGGGCTGATGGCAAGTCCGGGTGAGTCTCAGAAGACAGTGGAGCACATGGGAGAAGTTTGCATTCAGGACTTTTTGCCAGAAAGGGTTTATTTTAACCCAGACCACGATCTTTTCCTAAACTCAGCCAAGTAACTTTATGCTTGTTGCCTAAACCTAAGGAGGTTTCTGGCAGAAATCCCCAAAGGCAAACTTCTCAGCAGACCTCTTAGTCAAGTTTGTCTGACTTGCAGTGCTCTGGATGTTTGTGGCTGCACCGCAGCAATGAGGCTCCATCACCATTGCAAACTCTTCACCTGGCTTTAGACTGATACCTCATAGGTCACGCCCCTCCATTCTCCATTTATCTGCATGGTGCTCTTCAGTCATGTATGAATATTGATCAGTATTCATTGTGATTGTTAGTATTTCAATGTTTTGGGGATATTATATTATTTGTAACATGGCTATATTGAAATAAAATGTTTTGAAGTAAAACTCCCAGTAATCAGTCAACATGTAAACAGTAAACATAGCCAAAACATAGAGAGCATCCGAGTTTATCTTTATAAATTGTACCATAAATGGTGTATATTAGTGTATTTTCGTCAAATGTATAGTTACAGTTGAAGTCAAAGTGTAGGACAAGACAGTCAGTTGCATCATCGTCTATGACATCTTGGTTTTAATGGTAATGCCTTTGAAATTAAGATTTTACAGTGTTTTCTCACTGTGGAATTACTACTTTTATTAAAGGTCCCATATATGCTAATTTGCTTCAATTTAACTGTAAGTATTAGATTTCACTTTGCTAGGCGTAATGTATATTTTAAATTAATTCTGATTTTGATTCTCACAAACCGTCGTTTTCGTCACAAGGTTAGCACGGGTTACCATGGTTACACGTCTCCAACCGGCAAGGAGGCTCTCAGGAAGTTACGACGTAAACTACTGCTCAGTGCGTCGGAAAAGACACAAACTACTGTTTATTCACACAATGTTGAACGATAGTACACCTATTGAGTATGAAGTGCATAGTATGCGATTTCGGAAGAAGCCTGGGACACATTTAGAATGTTTACGTTTAAGACTTTTGAAATGGTCTATATTTTTTAGATTTGTGACATCACAAAATTACCGAAATCCTGACGGCTTGTTTCAAAGGCAGAGTTTCTGGATACGGGTTGTATTTCTCGGTGGATTGAGCATTTCAATACTTTCATAGTATTTATATATGACTTAAACCAGCTTTATAAAAAAAAAAGTCATGAATATGGGACCTTTAAAGGATGGGTTTGCACTGTACAGCCAGGCTAACTGTTTCCCCACATTTCCAGTCTTTATGCTAAGCTAAGCTAGCTGGCTGTAGCTTCATAAAAGGCCTATGGAAAGAGGCTAGGTCACGCGTAATCAACACGTCATATCTTCGGGGTACAACACATGCGCAGTAAAATCTTGTCTGCACTCGCTGAAATTGAGCCAATCGCAACGCACTTCCACAGCTCCAGTTACACTGCGCATGTGTCATACCCAAGACCCGTGTACACCCGTGTCCCAGCCTCCGTCAATAGGCCTTTGCTTCATATTCACCGTACACACATGAGAGCGTTAGCCTATCATCTAACTCTTGGCAAGAACACGCAAAGTGTATTTCCCAAAATGTGGAACTATTACTTACTTTACTGAAGAGTAATTCCTCTGAATAGTGCTTCCATCACTGACGCTCAGTTAAATTTATGCAGTTTCATGACATCCATAACCAATGAAAAATGTTTTTATTCAGCAGACATTAGTTATTTACTTCTGCAGCAAACATGCCTTGTGTTACTCCACATTTGTTGGATCCCAGCAAACATGTCTCCCATCGTGCATGTTCTTTATAGCTTCCATGTCTTCCTCCTCCAGCTGGAATCCAAATGCCTAAAAGAGTGTGAACAGGAGGAAGAAAGGGTGTCAAAAATTTAAAAACAATCAGTATGATATTAATTACAATAAATACAAGGTAGTTGATCATTAAAATTTAGGAACAGTCTTCATTTTTTTTTTTTACAACTCACCTGACAGTTTTCTTTTATACGCTCCTTTTTGGTTGACTTTGGTATTGTAATGGCTCCATTCTAAGAGGAATACAAGAATTAACAACACTGTGATGACAGAAATTTGAAGGGTTTTTAAATGGTGATGCTGAAAGTTTTGACTGAAGTTGTGCCTGTATGTTTGTGGTGGTACTGATTTCCCCAGACTTTAGTTGTTCAGGCAGAAAACTGAAAAACAGTTCCCATCCCAATAATATAAAATAAAATGCCTCAATAATAATAATGAACAAATGCCTTCACAATGACAAACAATTAAGGAAACTGAAATATTGTTTTTATGTTTCTTTTTACCCTCCTTTAAAGTTTCCTCAAATAAAATACACTAAAATAAATGGGTATAAAGGGTTTCAGTGAAAATCAACAAATGACTAGAATAACAAAATACAGCCTGCAGACATTAGGCTATCGTGAGGCAAGCCAGATTCTTGCACAAATTGCACCTAAACGTCCTAGGGCAGGTAACCCAATTGATTGGTATTTATTTTGTTTCCCCAACTAGGATAGTCAACACTCTCAATAAACAAAACACAAAGAGCACAGAATCTCAAAAGGGCCTAAAACAGACCAGAGTTTCTGGTTTAGCTGATAACACATGTTGCATTTAATGAAGGAGAGATCGGAATGACACTCTTTTAAGCCCTACGGGAAGGGCGTCGCTACCCCCTGATTGGCCAAGAGGGGAATGCACCAAGCTGCTCTCAACTATCATTTAAGAGCCAGTCCCTACACCCTGCGCAACAGGTGAACTGAATAACTCTCTAATCACTCAGCAATTCAACCAAAAAAACACCAGAGAAAAGATAATGACAGCAAGCACCAGAGAATTGGCAGCTGCCACATGTTGTACAAATGTATTTAATTTGACTCCCATTAAATGATATTCATCATAATAATAGAGTCAAAACCCTGCAACAGCATCTAAACCCGACTAGATATGGAAAACTGAAATATTTTAGAAATAAACCGATACTGTTTCCTCTTGCCAATACAGTTCACATTCATTTTCATTGATATTACCTGAATACTCCAGC